>VOQJ01005960.1:62560-75614 GCA_015052665.1 Apistogramma diplotaenia
TTTAATGTGAGTGATGTGAAAAAACAGAAGTTGGACTGATGAGCTAAGTTGTGTAATGGCTGGTTTATGTGATACACAACTTTGTGAGTGTGTTTTTAGTGTGTGTGTGTGTGTGTGTGTAATGCAAAGGTTCTGGGATCAGTACATTTTTCATGTTTCATGAAAAATGATGCCGTCTAAGAGAACTGATCCGGATCTGAAAAGGACTCGTGCATGAGGTCGCAACAAGTGTTAAAGCTCATTATTCATTTTAAAATAACTCTTCAGTTCTTTCAGTAATTGAATTCAGGAAGCTCTGAAGTGTTGCTAGGTCCTAAATTGCTCACAGGTTTGCATGCAGAGTAAACCTTATTGGCTCAGGCAGCTGAGGTCCAAAGATGTAACAGTAATGATTAAAGAAACATGGAGCGATGCCCACATAAACGACCACATTCTGACGAGGACCTGCACTTGTTTTTCTACCTGCATGAACAGCTTTTTTTTTTTTTTTGTTTTTTTAATCTAGTTGTTTAGCTAGCAAAGTGTCTCGTTGTGTGTTGCAGGGGCATCTTATCTGGGTGATCCTCTGGACAGCAAAAGCTTCGATCTTTTTTGTTCTCTCTTACTGGCCTTTTCGCTTCACTGTTTAAGCAGATGTCAGCATTGTTTAGACTGAAGTCTCGCAAAGTTGTTTTTTTAACAGCTTTTCAGCTTTTTTCTGTCGTTTTTATTCCTTCAGTCTTAAACAAACCTCGTTGCACCTGTAAGTCTAAGAGAATCAAACAGTGTCAAAGCTAAATAAACAGTCGTAGCATGAGCCTGTGGAGCATGTTAATATCTAACCTTTATGACTTAATCTCTCTCTGGCAGCCTCACACGAGGGCAGAAAGCAGCAGATGAACAAAGCTGGTGTGGCTTTGTTGTCTTACTGTGTTCCAAATGAGCTCGGTAAGCAGCCGGCGCTCCAGGAAAAAACTCTTTTATGTGTTTTATTATTCATCTGAACCTTTGATGGAGTCACACTCACCTGGAGGTGGTTGGTGATGTTGATATCCTGGGCTAATTACCTTAATTACCCCCCCAATAACACACACAGAGCCACTGGCCTGCAGCAGGGCGGGGTTAGCTTCAAGTCTGCTAGCCAGGAAGGTTGAAGATGGAAGAAAGGGGGACAAATAGAGAATGATAGCGAGGTTCATCTTTGAACTGCCATAAATTGCTTTGTTTTGCTTTGTTCTTGTTTGGTGCAGCTTCCCTGCAGGTGCTGCCTTCCCAGGGTTCTCATGGGGAGGGTCTAAAGACCACCGAGGACCCTGGTCGAAGGAGAAGTGATGAGTAGGAGTTTTAGCCTGTGTGAAAGCTTTTATTTCAGCTGAGATAACATAAAATGGGCTGACTGGAGTTTCTGTGGTGGCTGATTGTCGATTTTTAGCATCATTTAAGACTGCTGTTAAACTTACGGCTGGGAAATATGTAAGGAAATAAAAGTGAATTGGTGTTCTGCAGGTGAAGGATTTGAAATACCTGAAACCCTTCTTAGGAGAGAACAAAGCAGGCACAAGGAGAAAAACCCATTTCATTTCGGGGCTTTATTAGATTTCTGTGGTCTGCTCCGTCCAGTCAGCACATCCCCTCAGACCCGGTGTAATGCAACAAATAATATAATCTGCGAACAGAAGAAGCTGTTTGCCCAGATAGCACGGAGTCATTATATCTGGAAATAATAGTGTGCAGCTCTGACTGTAGCAAAATAACTTCCAGCCCTTCCCCGCAGACCAGTAGGAAATGGATTCCCAGCAGAGTGATAACAGGGGAAGGAGAGGAGATTGATGACAAATGAGGAACAGACTCACAAGCTGTGCAGTGTTTTATTGGTGTTGTATAAACAGCGCAGTTAGTTAAAGGAGGATAATGGCTGTACGACGACTCGGGCAAGCAGCAGCTTTGAGTTTGTGTCTGCAGCAGCGGTTTGATGTGTCACACATAAAAGCCCTCTGTAAGCTCCTATTTGTATTCTTTCTATTGCCGAAGCCTCACTTCTGATTTAATTTATAGCAGTTTGACTGTTTTATTGTAGTATGAATATTAAAAGTAGTCCTTGGAAAGCTGTGCTGTTAAATGTTTATTATGGAGCCTACATTAGGAAATCGAAAACTAAACTTCTGGATGTTAATAATTTGTAAGCATATGATTATAATTTGTTTAGTGTGTTAAATGGTGATTTCTGAATTGGAAGCTGCAGATGGGAGATAATGCAGTGAAGGTAAAATGGGAAGTGCCAAGGATGCCATTCGGTTTGTGGTAACAGTGTGACACTTTGCACAACATTGCAAACTCAGTACAGTTTGCAGGGTTGGCTAACTTAGCCGTGCTAGCAGCAGTAGTCTGGGCCTTAAAGCTCATTTCCAATTTTTTTTCCCGCGTGGTCGCGATCTCCTGTGTGAACTGCAAACAGCGCGGTCGCGGACGCAATAACGTCACATGTAGCGAGCGTGCTCAGTGTTTGCGGAAGTAAACATGGATCAGGATGCAGAGCGGTGACGTTTGTCGAGAATCGGTGACGTGCAGGTCGGGTGAATGCGACCCGGCCGTGCAGACACATTTGATACATATTGGATTTAGGACCATGTATCCAAGTGGCCTGGGTCGCATTTGTAAAAATCGCATTGGTGTTGTTCAGACTGTCATGAAAAGATCAGATACAGGTCACATAATGGCAAAAAATCGGATTTGGGTCACTTCAGACTGCCGTGTGAACGCAGCCTTAGCTTCCCCCATGCTAATGTCCACAGCCTTGTACAGAATGTGGCTACAGTGGCTCGTTTATGATCCAGTTCATTCTGACAAGGTTTTCTTTACATCAAAGTCCTGCTGAACTGCACCGGTTAGCACAGCTGTCATCGGATTCCTTTTGATTAGTAATGACTTCCCAATGGAGAAGAAGAGGGAGGGAGAGGTGCAGCAACTGATGATTTACCTTAACAAAATAACAATATTGTTAAAGCGGCTATTTCTGGCACAGACGATCAAAGGCATCAACATCTAAATGTCCGGTTTCGTAATCATCGCAGATCGCTAACTTTTAGCGCCTAAAGCTAACCAAGTCCTAAACATAGGCAAGTAGGTTTTGGTGCTTAAACCCAACCAATGAGTGGCGTCCTTGCGGCTTACTCTGCTGCCGCCTCGCCAGCCTTATTATTATACAGACTGTGTCCCTCTTTTGGTACTTCAGACCCGCCACACACAGAAACTAGTTCATCCCAAGGACAAAACCACCAAACAAAAGCTAAACAACATCATGTATGCTGTGCAGTGCAGTGAGGACGTCTACATTGGAGAAACCAAACAGCTACTCAACAAACACATGGAAGAGCCACCTTCATAGGACAGGACGCAGCTGCTGCACCTCAGGGACGAAGGAGACTCGGGACTGGAAAGATCGATGGTTTGAAAGGAAGCCGTCGATGTCCACTGTCTTGAGGTCTTCTCATGATTTCAGGCACCTCAGCCGTCACTTAAAACTTACTTCAGGTGACCTCAGAAGGCCACACGATGGTAATGACCCATGCCTTTTTCCACACCTTGGCTCATGTGATCAATATTGGGTCAAAGACCACCTTCAAAGGGGAGAGCCCCCACTGGGGTTTAAAAACCTTGGACTCTCCACCTTTTGCTTTTATAACTGAAGAAACCTGTTGGATGAGAGGTGAAACGACTTTAAAGAAACAGAAGTCCAGTTGCTCTGATCTCTTTGTCCTGTGTTACATCACAGCATCTAAGCATGGTTAGGGTCAGGTTGTGTTTGATGTGCTTTGATGAGAAACCGTCGGTTGCCATGGCATAAAATGGAAATACTTAACTTAAACTTTTATTTTAAAATTTTCTGTAATGTTAAATATCATCAGTTCATACTCTTGCAGAAATGTCACATGTAATTTGGAGAGGTCAAAGTTCCCTTTGAACACCACTTATTTATCACTTATATATCACATGATCTTATGCTCGTCCGTGTTTTCAGAGTTGGTGGTTTCACCAAGGCCAGCAGCCACCTATTGTCACCCAAAAAAAGCCTTCAGATGTGATGCAAGTCAAATTTTCTGACCTCATATGTGGGATGAGAGCGTGAGTGTGCAGCCATGGACCGCTAACGCCAATCTGCTCACCTGTCCTTTGCCTGCACACCTTCATCTCTCCCTGTCAGAAGAAGGCTGATGTCATCGCGTGGCACGCTGGGCGCACAGTGTGTCTGGGCGTGGTGCAGGATAATTATCTTCTTCTCAAAGCTTCAACTGCTGGCCTCGGGAATGGTTATCCTAACCACAGAGCACACAGGAATAAAGCCTCTGCAGGCTCTTTTCTAGCTTCACACTCACAGTGACACCTGATAACACCTGGATGCAGCTTAAATAATATACAGACTTCATATGTAGATGGTATCCCTGAAGTTCTTTTGGGAATATTTGTCTAGGGAATTTTGTGAACATAAGTTTGCACTCCCCTCTATGATGCTTATCATGTTGGGTACATGTCAGCGAACAGCGCTGATGTCTCCCTGCAGTGCTCGTCATTCTTCGTTTGACACATTTCAGATCCAAATAGCTCTCCGCGGGCGTTCAGAGCGACAATAGGACTGTGGCAAAGCACACGTGTGAGGGAGGCATGTTGGTTCTGGTATCAAGCAGCGTGTGAGGGGGGAAAGATCTGCCATTCCAGCTCAGAACAAAACCCACAACATCCACTGCACTGTTACTGTACTTCAGGCCACGAGCAAAGCAACACTGCAATCATCTGTGGTGGATACTCGTTCGTGCTGCAAAGGTAACAAGTTAATCTTAACTTCACCAGCGTTCAGGATAGACTGAGTCATTTACTGCAGGCTCCGCATTGCTGAACACTGTTGAACTGCGTGACACAAGCAGCGACCTCTGAAACTGCAGAACGAAGCTGAAGTGCTGAAAACTAGAGCTCCTTACAGTTCCGCTCGAGGCCGTTTCTAAAAGTTAAACTGTGAACTTTACAGCAGAACTAAACGTGTTTACAGCCTGGAACTAAAAGTTTGTGTCTCTAGTGACACATGAGCGACATGTGATGCAAGTTAAAGTCTTGTATTATGTGTGTGTGAGCTGCTAAACCCGAGCGTTAACTGAACCCTCACGACTTCATTCTGGCCCTTTGTAGTGGCGGCAAATTGATGCTTAAAATCAAGGCTTTAAGAGAAGATGCATAAATACATCATAAGTACAGTTTATGATGAGCCAGGTTGGCATCTGATTCCAGCCCCTCTGACTGCAACATGCAAACAAAAAGGAGCTTTTAAGCACCTGAAAAGTTGTCATTGCCACAGGTTGTTTCTTAACAGCTGAGGTATTGCAGATATAGGTTTCTTCCTGCTTTTTGCCTGGCTCGTGTTGTTCTGAAAACACTCGGAGGCAGCGTTTGCTCTTGTGTTTTTTTCCCCCCCGTTAAGCCTTTAAGCCCTGAAGTGATGATGACACGTCTCCCGGTGTGAAATGTGTCCTCTTTACTTCACAGCGGCTCAGATAGTCGGAGCGTCTGCGGCCACAGAACGACTCAAAGCTAATTATTGGTGAGATTGGTATTTGTTTACCTCAGGAAACGGGGCTGTTTCGGTTTAGTGCTGTTAGTCAGGTCGGGCAGGTTTATTAGCCTGCCGCACTTCCTCCACGTCGAGGGCTTGTTGCCTCCAGCGTGCTGTGCAGTTGAACTCGAGCAGAGTCTAGGGATTAGGATCAGCCCGGGTTTTATGATGGACGACATACCGTTTTCATTAATGCTGCTGTGTCGGAGCCGAATCGAAGGGCAGAAAGAAAGCGAGGCGGAGCTGCCTCTAGTGTGGCATTAACACTGCAGATGTTATAAATTTTTACTGCAGCAGCAAAGTGATCATCAGCTGTGATGTTTACTTGTTGTGGTGCTTTTTTCCCTCGTTTTTTTAACCCACAGTTCAATTTGTTTTGTTGGATTCTTTATCGGCTCAGCGCAGAGATTTCACCAAAGCAGGGGCTGAGAAAACGAGACGTTCACTTCAGAGCAGAAAGCATCAAATAAGAATCGATTATCTCTCTTCACAGCGTTGCTTCCCATTCTTCTGCGTGTGATAGCAGCATCCAAACAGCAGCAATTTGAACAAATCTGCACTTTGAAGGACTTTGCTCGTCGTTTCTGCACAGTATCAGTTGTTTTGTGCTGTGTAATGTTTAAGACCACATACCATGGAGTCTGCTCAATTATTTCTTTATCGTTTGTTGACAGTTCTCACTGTCAGGCCGAGTTCGTATCCCACAGTCGTACCTCAACAGCTGATTATTATTATTATTAAAATGTAGTGTTTTTAGTGGGCTTCTCATCCGAGCTCAAAGGCCACTTTGAAATTTTCTCTCTCCTGCACCGTCTGTGAACTCCAGAGATGGTTGTGCAGGAAAATCCCAGCAGTTCCTGTCAGACTCAGTCACTTAAATCCCCTTTCATTCGGTTTGACCGTGTCGACATGCTTGTCACGTGATTGGCTGATTTAGATATTCGTGTTAACCAACAATTGAACAGTTGTTCCTGATAGACTTCTGCTCTGTGGGCTGGTCGTAGTAGAAGTTGATTGGAAAGTGATTCAAGTCCACATTTGAAGACCAGAGGAAGTTGGTGTGTGACTCATCAACCATTCCAGGACTGAGATTCCTGAAATATTTTGGATTCACTTGTAAATTCAGCCAGGATGTAATTTCAGCTTCGCCTCCCTGATTGTCACTCGGGGGGTTGTTCTCTCGCTCAAAGAAGAAAACTTGCACCAACACATTGTTGCACTCAACACCACAAAGTGTCCGTTTGCATCGAAGCCGTTTGAGGCGACGCCAACATCTCCATCTCTTCCTCTCCTTTTCCTGCCCTCCTCTCTCTCCTCTCCCACCGTGGTCCGTTGCCATGTTTTATTCCGAGGCTCGGCCGCGTGTCCTCCGTGACGGCTGAAGGTTAGTGGGACGTAAAATGTGTGATGTGATGCCAGTTTGATGCTGGAATGCCGTTCTTCCAGCCTCCCGCTCTCTCTCTCTGCAGTTTGTCTTTTCCTGCAGCAGTGAAAGAGGCTTGGATGTCACGTTTGTGGTCTGTGTGTGTGTGTGTGTGTGTGTGTGTGTGTGTGTGTGTGTGTGTGTGTTGGGGGGTGTTACAGGAAGGAAGCTTTGCTGGAATATGATTGCATCTACCAGTAAACAAGGCAGCAGGAGGAAATGGATCCACAGACCCGATCCTCAGGGCATCGCTGTGCGGATGCTGAAGCTGTCGGAGTGAGATTTAATGGCTAATATAAAGTTACCCACACAAGCACGTGTTCCCTGGTAGATGGCTTTAAAAATCTGATCTGACCAGTCATTGCTTTCTTTCTAGCTAAATGTTTTTTACTGAGACTGCAAAAAACACCTACCAGTGTGGTGCCTGCAGCGGCTGTGTGCACGCTCTCATTGTGTTATGTATGTTAGCTTAGCACCGTGCACGCTGCTCCTCTCTGCCCTTTGATGTGATCTCTGGCTTTTTATTCAGATTTATTATAAATGATGTGGATTTGCAACATAGGACAACAAGCCCACAGCCTCAAAGAACCAAAGTCAAAGAGATTTTGAGATCCGACCGAGTCTGTGACCAAGACCCCCCCAAAAACACACAAAAATCCCAGTGTGTGTGCACTGTAGGAGATCTGTTAGGCTCACCTCCAGCTCCATATTACTGGCACATCAGCACTGGCCTTGTTCCACCATTGTAACAGTACATATGTGACAGAAAACAAGGAGGAGTTTCATAGATTCCCTTCATATGTGAAAATGGTTTCCTGTTACATTGTATCTGTGTTAGACAGTCAGATGAATGCCATAACTTCCTAAAAACCACTCGACTTCCTGCAAATCAGTCCATCAGATTATTGTTATGAACTTAAAGCTCCTTTTAACTGAATGATTCCCAAAGTTTATGTATCCTCGTATCCTCCCGCAGTCTGCAGCTCCTGGAGATTCAGATTAGCTCATAGGTGTGAATGTGAGTGTCAGCAGGCTGGCGAGCTGTACAGGTGTGCCCCGCCTCTCGCCCTGTGACAGATGGGAGCTTATTGTTTTATCATTTTACTGGTCTATTGTTGGTCTTATTGAATTAAACTTGTTACCGTTTATTATTTTTTATGAATCCACTTTGTGCTAACTTGTGCTTGCTTTGCTGCAAGTTTCAGTTCAGCAGCTGCTGATGCATTTCTTTATTATTCCCAAACCTGGTTAGTATAAAGTTAATATATGTGCGATTAACTTGCGTATATAGTAATTTCTGTTGTTGTTCAGTACACAGAATACTGCTGAGGGCCTCTTTCGGCCCACAGGCTGCACTTTGGGAACCTGGGATTGATTATTTGGGCCATAAAATGTAGGAAACCTGTTCAAAGGGAGCACTGCAGTGTCTAGTTTTATCAGGAACTGACAAAAGCAACAGATATTTTAGAGTCAGACACTTTGCTTCCACTGCATTTGTATGTATTTTGCAAGCAGATCTGCTTTGGAGCAGAAACAGCGCTTTTCTGCAGTGTTTAGATGGCAACTTGTTGTTGCTGAGATTGTTGATGGGTTTAATTTCCTGCTTTTGTAAACACGAGCTCCCTGATGGGCCGGCCTCTCGGTGCTGCTGCGGTTGTGATTGTATTTTTCCACGATCCTGTTTGAGCTGTTAACACGCTCCTTTTTCATCCTGGTTGATACAATGGTGGTTTACCTCGGTTTTATTCTCTATTTTGTCAGGGAACGTGCACAAAAACATTAATTTAAAAGGGAAAAACATGCTCAGCTTCTAGCTAATTTCCATCTGGAGCCCCTGGGCAGGTGCACACACCATTGAATGTGCTGTAAAATACAAATACATATAGAAAATAAGCCTAAAAACCCTCCAGGCCCACTCATGCGCACGAAGCACACTGCAGACGCACTGTTTGTGTTGCAGTTTGTTACTGCGACCTGCAGGTTCACGTGCATGTGCGTGTCAGGAATGGCTGCACTGTGGGAAAGCCCTGATTTAGAAAGCATACACAAACAATGTCGCTGTCATAAATCCAAGTGGGCAGAGATCAGTGCAAAGAAAAGCAGCACCTGCGACTTCCTGCCGTGTACAATGGCGTCTAAACTCCAGCAGCTCGACAGTGAACGCAGCTCCCACAGGCCGACAGCACAGACGGAGCACTCGCTGAAGCCGAGGTATAAAAACTTGAGTCAATAATTTAAGAAATGAGGAACCGAAGTAGCTAACTGAGCTAACGGGAGAGCCTTAAAGGTTAAAGACAGCTGGAAGCTGCACAGGTCAGGTGGTGCTGTGCAGCTGCAGAGCTTCACACCTCTTTCATTGCTTTTGCCATCTTTCTTTACATGAAATAAAATGCTGAAACTTGAGGTTTTTGTAAGTCATTTTTGTGTTGTTGAGGGAACCAGGGTGGTGCTAACATCTGGGCTCAGCCGTAATGGAGATGAATGGATAAAACATCTTGCAGTAAAATGTTCCAGTTATGGTAAAGTTGTCCTGCAGCAGAGGTTGTGAGTCGAGTCGCGTTCGGCTGGTTGGCTGAGGCGGTGATTTTAAAAAGCCCCGGGGAAGCTCGCCATTTCACTGCTGTTTGCCGATTTTTTTTTGTTTTGTCATATTGTTGCACTTTGATGACGTTTTGCAGCAGCATTATGCAGCTCAAAGTGGATCCTGGGATCCATAAAGAGTCGGTGTCTCACTTTTGCTACTATATCGAGGACCTTGAGCGTGATGCAGCTGCTTAGAGAAGCAGCACACGGACTCACTGACATTATCAATCTATAAAACATAAAGATTTGACTTTCACACGTGGATACAGAGACCTGTGACTCTCTGCACTCTCAGCTGCTGGCAGCTGTTTCTTAAATATTCAGCCAGCTGATTGATTTAAACCGCTGAACTGTTTCACCCAATAACTGCAGTTGGACCAACTGGCTGCTGACTTTTCCCACATGCCAGAAGAGCGATTTCTCAAGAAGCTGCCCTGTGCTGCCTGCAGCGTGCAGGCACTTTAATACGAGAAGGAAGCTTTTCTCTTGATAACTAATACACATTTTAAACTTGATAATTGTACCAGAAGAATTTAAAAGCAACCCACACAAATGCCTCCCTCTTTCTCTTTGGCTTTCTCCTTCACACACACACACACACACACACACGATACTGCTTTGCCACAAGCTATTCATGAGTTCACTGTACTTAGTTGCCATGGTGAGCCGAGCAGCGCTGCTGTTTTTCATTGACGGCGCTCAGAAAGTTTGAGGCATCAATACTTAATGTCTGGACATCAGACAAATGGGAGCTGGACGCACAAAGGAGCCCTTGCTGTGCTTGAGAGTCGGCTTTACGTCTCCTAACTCGTGTTTCGGCTCTTTGGCAGTGTGGTGTGGACTCGCCCACAGCCAGTCCTCTCGTGCTGTAGTTGGTGGTGTTCTCACATCGTGGAAAAACTACATTGATCACTACATGTGCATCATATCGGTAAGGTGAAGCAGGAAGAAAAATATCCATACACGAATGCCTGAAATCCTCAAACTTTTTCTTTCTTTGTAACGCAGCTGGGCCGCAGTTAGTGAGCAGGTCACCTTTTTGCATGATTGGTGCTGTAACAGAGTCTCTAAGTGCACAGCCATGAATCACGTTAGCTAAAGCTGTCATTTGTCTGTCAGTGTCAGCTAAGCTATAAAAGAAGCATCTTTCACAGCTCTTTGTGTCGTCTTCCTCCCTCCACTTCAGGGTTGTAAACTGGACTGACCGAGTTCACACAGTTTATGTGAAAGGGGATGAAGCAGAGGTACAGTAAGAGCTGTCAGTGTCTCAGAGGAAAGATTAAAAATAAGATACTTAGTGACTATCTTATCAGGCTCCAGGAAGCCACACCTGCAGCCTCCCACTGTCACAGTGAGCAGTCGTCTTACAGTAAACCAGGGTGAAGCCACACACACACACACACACACACACACACACACCCTCCTGCATCCCTACAGTCACTGACAAACACCTCCCCGCCCGTCAGCCCCTGATAAACGACGCACGCCCTATCGACCGATGTCAAGTGCGACGCACCTGATCGACTGCGTGATGTATGAGCGCGTTTGTGCGAGAGCATTGTGGGTGACGTTTGTGGACTCCCACGTACGTGGGACGGTGACCGGGAACGTCTGGCTGCACATATATCAAACATCAGCTCAGTCTGCTTTACCCAGCATCCTCTGCTCCTGCTTTAATGACTCTGTGTGTGTGTGTGTGTGTGTGTGTGTGAGGCATCGTTTACTTACTTAAAGTCCTGGGAGAGGTTAGCTCTCAGGGAGGCCTGGACCTTAGTGTGTCCTTAAATCAGAGTTGCACTCATTCATCGGTTTTCTGATGCACTCGCCTTTGGTTACGACTATATTTGGAGTTTTTTTGCTTGAACTCAAGAACATGAACTTCTTTCTGTTACGTTTATCCTGCCAATCAGGGCAGAGAAAACGTTTTTTTAGGAAATAACTTATCGAGTACTTACTGTCCTTGAGATGGTGTAGTGTGGTGCACGTCTTTAGTGCTGTGAGGAAAAAGGCTGAGAAAAGCTCTATAATCATTTTATTTAAAGAAAAAAAGGCCTCCAAGAAAAATGTTGGATATTCAAATAAACTGACTTAAGTCGACTCTGAACAAGGTGGGGCAAATGTGATTTCACGTCCTCCCTCACACACGTTTTCTGGATGTTTCACGCTTCTCTGGCTGTTGTAATGCAAATGTTGGAGTTGGATTGCAGGCTGTTACACTTGGAGACGAGTAAGTTCAAGGGAAATTGTTTGGTGGAGTGAAAGCGACAAACGGCCCTGAGCAGGCTCTTAACCGAAGACGATTCAGTGCCTTAAACTACTTGGATGCCCCCAGTCAAATTAAAAAAATCCATCTTCCAGAGCTTCACAACCTGCACCACATATGATACTGTCTATGCTTACGGCTCAAAAACAGGGCGAAACCTAAGGAGGAGCAATGCAATAAGGAGTGACAGTAATGTGGGTGACAATGTGAGGTCAAATTATAATAATCTGCAGGCTAGACGACGTGCTGAAGCAGTTCTGCTGCAGCTGCATGAATGAAACCTGATCAATCTGCTAATTTCACGAGCGAATGCCGCTCACGAGTCACGTGATTGTTGTTTACAAACCTCGGTTAGCGTTTCATGGGGCAGCGCAAAGCCGGGGAAACCACACAGAAAAATGCATCAAATTACACCAAACCGCTGTGGTTCGAGGGCAGGAAACTCACAGTGCAGTCAGCCAAAGTGACAGTGAAATATGCTCCAGTCATCATGGCTCATATAAACAGATGATGCACTTTGATTACACAAGATTATAGATTCTTTATAACTACATGATGTTTTAACTGTAATATAAAGGTTGTGCTGCATTTTTATTATTATAACAACTATTTCTAACTGTCCACCTGGTTTCAAGGCCAGTCGGCGACCTCCTCGCTATGCAGAAATGTGTATTCCACAACCAGTTTGTGAGCGGTTGCCGGCGGTCACAAAGGCCTCTATTGTTAATATAGGCCACTAGCTTGCAACACCCTCAGCCTCAGTATTATGCAATTATACTGGGTGTGGGGATGAATCTCACTACTGGCCCACCAAGAGGCATCCTTTCTTTAAACAGGCTCAAGTGTGATGGGTTATAATAATAAGAATTTAATTAAAACAGTCAGTGATGTGGGGAAGGCAGAGCAGGTGCTGCAGTACGTAACCAGCTGTGAAGGACAGTGGAACTCTGGCTGGAGCCTGATTGGGCCAAAAGCTGCACACTTGAGGCAGGAAATGACACGGGGAGGGCAAACAGGAAATGCGAAGGCGTGTTTTTCTTTCCCGACTGCTCCCATTCCATGTCGCTCGCCGCAGCGCGGCGCCCGGCAGCAGGAGGAAGGAGAGGCAGGAAAGGGAGTGAGAAAGTCAAATAGAGGCGGGCAATCGGGGGGGGGGGGGGAAAACAAACCCCCAACCCCCCCCACCCCCCACACCCCCTCTAAGAAC
>VOQJ01005960.1:87281-107983 GCA_015052665.1 Apistogramma diplotaenia
CCCTCGGCCCCGCCCACCCCTTTCCCTTTGCCTTTTTTTCAGCCCCAATAAATGCAGGGAAAATTTAAAAAGGCCCCCCCCCCCCCCCAGCAGATACAGGACACACACATTCACACACTCACCGCAGTGCTGTGCAGGCCGGGACGAGTGGTGACTGGGTGTAAGGTGCGAGGTGCCAGCAGATGTTGTTGAGCTCCTCGGCTGAATAGCAGGACGCCATGTGTGAGATAACAGAGAAAATCTGATCGCTTTCCCACTCTCAGCTTTGCAGGATCAAAAGCACAAGTACTTGTGAGGAAGCACCAGATTTTGTGTGTGTGTGTCTGCCACATTTCTGAGCATGCTCAGTGATGCCCGCTATGTCCAAAAACAACAGGTCATGTTCATTTTAATGAAGTAATATGACACCTAGTTTTGAAGGACAGGAATCTTAAACCAGTTGTTCGGAGCACTTTTCCTTTGAGATGGTTTAAAATGAGCAATTAGAGCTACAAGGACCTTTTAGTAGTTAATCAGTGGCTAATTTCCTCAACCGACTTTTCATTTACTTCACAACAAAACAAAGTATAACAGCCACAGCACGTTTTGAGTGCATGTTTGTTTTCCATACACGATGAACAGAACGCCACTGAAAAGTAAAGCCAGAGTTGAAGCACCTGAAATGGTTATTTCAAATGGCCAGCAGGGGGCGACTCTGATTGCAAAACATGCCAAGCACTGAAATCTATGGGAAACTAATCCTGCTTCACTCTTCATTTATGACCTCGGCAAACACTTTTCAGATGCGATTATTGGCTTGGTTTCTGGTTTCAGGTCTTATTAAATACAGCATGATTTCCAGTTTCTAAATTACGGTCCCCTTATAGATAATCGGCTGTGCTCCAGGGTTATGCGCTCTGCATTTCACCTCTCATCTGAAAGTCTTCTTCAGTTCTCAAACCAAAACCTGGGGAGACCCAGGTATTTAAACCCCAGTGGGCGGAGTCCCCTGGAGGTGGTTGTGATTGTTCATGTGCGTAATCAGACGGTTAGCAGGTAAAGTGGGTGACATAATCCACTCCTGTTCAGTGACGGTTGTTCACACGGACATCGATGGAGATCCTTTTACTCCGCTTTCAAACCATCTGTCTTCCCGCTTCAGAAGAAATCTTGTGAAGAATCAACTTCACACCCAGTAGGACTACTTCATGTTTGGCTCGGGCACAGCAGGTTTGGGATTACTGAGACCCCCGTTAGGAATGGCCTTTAAAAACGTCAGATTTTTGATGTTGAACAGGTGCCGTGACCGCAGAGGTGGGAATTTTGATATGTTCCTGGACTGGACAACAGAAAAACTTCTCAAGCATCTCAACTCAAAAAGACAGAAGATTATTGGAAAACTTTGTTACACTTTCCTGGAAAGGAAAGTATTGATTTAGGTCTCAGCTACAGCAGCCTGCAGCTGCCCCAAGGCTTCAGCTCGGCCTCTCATTTAAAGCTGTTTCTTCACTCCACACTAGAGTTCAATGGGGATCTTATTGTGATGCAGGAATTTACCCATGTGTCCGTGCTGTGTGTGGTTCATTCAGACAGGACGAACGAGGTCCGTGTTTCAGGCTGATTTGTCTCCGGACACAGGTGAAACACACGGAGACTCGAGCCGGGCAGCTGGACGGGATCCTGAACCTGACGTCATCGGCTCAAACACACTGCAGGGCTTCCTAAAAAATAAAGCTCT
Source organism: Apistogramma diplotaenia (assembly GCA_015052665.1). Taxonomy (NCBI): domain Eukaryota; kingdom Metazoa; phylum Chordata; class Actinopteri; order Cichliformes; family Cichlidae; genus Apistogramma; species Apistogramma diplotaenia. Next base: position 88,999 of record VOQJ01005960.1, read on the forward strand.
TTCCTTGTCGTTTCCTTTTGTTCGCACTTGCTGCTCGGGGAGGTTCAGGCACTTAAACTACTTGTTTCAGCGAGGGTGGCTCTGGTTGAAATGCACTCATTTAAAGTGCACCGTACAGCAAACTGATATCACATCCGCCGCTGCAAAACGCCACTTTGGTGTCGCTTCGGCTGGTCGTGCACCTCTCGATTTCTGTAGCTTTGTCTATTTTGAATCACGAGTGCATGATTCGCAGGTTATACAGAGAGATGCTGCAGCAGTTTGAGAATATGAGTAGTTTGCATGTTGTCGCCATGTCTGCGTGGGTTCTCTGTCCAAAGACATGCAGTCGTGCAACTGTAAAATGGATAGGTGGAAGAAGGTGGATAAACTTTGCATATGTCAGCTCATATAGTTTCTCATCCTGTGGGTGGGCTGAAGGCCTGCAGCTGATAGTGCTCACTCTGCCCTGCAGGCTCAGTGACACTTGAACCAGTTCTCCGGCTCCTGGAGGTTCTGGTTGGAGTGGACCTTGAGCTCACGGTCCTGGTGAAAGGCCAAAGGGTCTTTGATGAGCACCAAAGTTTTTATGCGCTGCATATTTCCAGTGTCATTGACCCTTTTTGTTGAGTGGATATTAGTTTGACATCACTGCTGAACGCTGCTAATGGTATTTATTGTCATGATTTTATGTTTGCCAAGTGCGTGCAGAGAAGCTGAACTGCCGGGGTCTTAAATGTGGGAGCTTTCCACTACGCTTGAATTATCCCTCCACTTACAACACAAAGAGGAGGATGTGCAGGTACAGTAGCACCGGCCCTGAACAAACAGAGCTTTCCTCTGCAGCAGCGTTTATCTGCTGCTGTTATTGAGGGGGGGAGGAGGAGGAGAGCAGTTTGGATTTACAGCAAATCTAAAGCAAGACTCTGCAGCCAGCTCCTGGCCATCACCATCAGTAGCTCCGCATCTCACTGCATTATTCAGCAACCCTCATGCTCTCCTCCCTCTCTCCTGCCCTGGTTCACTCACACATTCAAATTCTGCACCAGGAGCATCGAACAAAGACGCTTCTCGGTGTTTTCCAGACCAACTTACACACCATTTGTAGGCATTATGGGGTTGCATGCATGGCTTTACGTGTGTATATATAAATGTCTATATATTTATTTGTGAACTGGAGCTTGAAGAAAACATGCTGTTCAGCTAAGGCGGGACCGGCAGACAGTTCAGACCCAGCGGGTGTCGGGCTGAAGCAGAAGGGCTAATTGCCTGTCCGTCCTCCCTAAAGGGCAAATCTGCGCTACACTTCATGCCGCTGCTGTCGGCTCTGGTTGCGGAACAGAGCAGAATGTAGCCTTCAAGTGCTTTTTCCCCCAACAGCGGCTTAATTTAAACATCTTGACTTTTGTTGTATTTTTCAGGGCTTGTGCCGGATTTAGTCGACCGTATTGATCCCTGCTTCTGCCGTTTCACATCTTCTCTTGTTAAATTATGTATCAAATGGCTCTGCAGCCCTTCAAACATTACTGAGGTTGGGTTATTATGATGGAGGTGATACGCTGAGTGTATGAGTGTGGCTCATACAGTGCTTCAAAATTAGACCAGATAACAGGAAATTGTATTTTTTCCCCCCATAAACTGTATATAAGGATGTAGCTTCCAGACCAGAATAGTGAAACTAATGCAAACTCAATGCACAAGCAATTAGCTGAAAAATGAAGCCAGTGTGGAAGTCCTTCAAAATGCAGTTCCTCTAATGGCCACTAGAGGCTGGCACTGCAATAAGTTGGTCCTCATAGGCGACAATGTTAAAATGTCTAACTTTACCGAAGAAATAAAGTTTGGTCTCTGGTTACAGTTTTAACCCTTCAGGCTGTTCAGTGGCTGCTCTTTAAAATGTTTCTTTAATAACTGATCCCTTAGTTACTGAAGCTTGAGACGGGGCCTCGCGCGGCTATGTTAACACAAAGAACTGGACCTCTCCAGTGACTTTGTATTGGAGCATTACAATGGAATTATCAAGCAAATTATATGGCTTGTTTTGAGGCGCCCATCTGTGTCTGTGTTTCCACCTGTGCAGTTTAAGCTAACCAAGCTTTCTAGCCTTAGTTGATAACTGCGCTTATTATTAACTTATTCATGTTCCATTTTTGCTCCAACATGCTGGTGTCCTGGTGTCCGTCGTTTGATTACAGTCTGTGGTTTCCAGTCATGATCTTGACTTTCTACATTAAGTGTAACAGGAGGATGAAGCAGGGCGTGCTTTTAAAAGCCTGTGAGCGTGCAGTGTTCCTCTGTTTCTCGGTGAGATCTGCCCCCTCCCGTGTCACGTCCAATTTCACAGCATCTTGTCCAACTCAAATTTGACTGCCGTCCTCTTCAGGGCAGTCTTGGCTCCAGCTGCCTTTGGATCACACTCTCAGAGAGCCTCAGTGCGTCCCTGTGCACACTTGTAATTTCACCAGAAACTTTAAAGTTCTGCACATGAACTGGTCTCAAAGTGACCCGACCTTAATCCCAAGAGTGGATAAGAGCTGCTAGCCTGTCAATTCCGAACGTCCCAAAGCATGTGGGAAAGATGCTCTGAGCCGTTTAATCGCACCTCGTTTAACTAATCTATGCAGAACACATCACTGCAAAACTATACGGATAAAAGTGCACAGCTTCAAAAACATCCCACTAGTTCTGACCTCTCGCTGCGCGTCAGAAGCTGCCGATGTGCTGACCCGACTTGTCCTGCCTTGTTCATGTTAAACTGGTGACGGCCTCAGTGCCGGCCGGGTTTCTGGTGGCACAACAGCCTCAGCCGTGTTTGATCAAACCACTTTTCTGGACTGAATTTAACAAGCTGGCTTCACCGGATTTCAAAGCTGCACACAGTAGCGCTTCTCCACACAGAAATGCCTGAACGATTGCAGAACTTTTGTTCTTTTGCCCTAAAATATGTAAAAAAAAATAAAATAAAATGTGGTCAGCTTTCGCTTCCTCGTTCTGCTCCGGGATCGGGAAGCCACAGCGCTTTGAAGTCCGGAGTTGTGCTCATAAGTTAAGGCGGTATGAATACTCCAAACCACAGAAGCCTCTTTTCTATCATTTGTCATCTCCACATGCTGACTGTTAGAGGATGACAGCTCATTAAGTCGGCCTGGTGGGATATAGCTGGTAAATCAGCCTCAGTCTCCTGTTTAGGCAGGATTTAAACCCACCGGGGTTCAGTTTGTCTTGCTGAATGGATAATAAGATTCCAGTGGAACACAGCGCTGAGTTATCAGTCCAACGTTAATAGTGGTAAAAGGCAGTAAAAAAGCGGAGCGTGCTGTACTGTTTGCATGCCAGAGAAATGAGGAAACGATTGTAATCTCTGTAACCTGTGAGGAAGTTGCACCGGTTGCCTTTGAGGAACAATGATTCTGTCACCTCCCATCTCAGCTAAATGTGATTGTTTTGCTCCTGTCGTGTGAGAAATGCAACATAAAGTCTTATTAACTGGAAAGAGTGCAAACAGCCATCTGATTGTTAATCTCCTGAACGCATGCAGTTATCTCGGAGGCTGCAGCTCGGCCCGCTGGTGGACGCGTTCAGATTAATTAATTCGCCTTGTTGTAACATGCAAGTCTGCAGACTCCTGACAGGAGGATGTGTAATATCAAAACATATTAATGTCACCATAAATAATCATGAATAAAATAACCAAAGCAGTAAATAATCGACTCCCAGGCTCCTGCAGGACGCGTTCTGTTCTGCTTTTAGTTTAGAGGGAACGTGGCTTTGAAATGAACTTCATTTGGACTCTTTCTTCCAGAATTCGTGCCACAAAGGAGCCCGTCTACAGGTACAAACACCTGTTAACTCCGCCCGTTATCTTCGCCTCTCCTGGTTCTCGGTGGGCGGCCTCAAGTCGCCCGGCCGGCCATAAATGAAACAAAACGAGTCTAGTTTTTCTTGGAGCATCTCTGCTCTTCGTCCGCCATCCATCTTTACTGTTCTTGAATGCAGCACGGAGCTACAGGCCATTACCCAGCATGCTCTGGGTGTAATGCTGTAAACGTGCAGTTATCAGTGCCACAGAGTGCCTGTGCAGTGATGTTTGTCCTGCTGCAGTCTCTCAGTGCACTCCAGTGACGTGCTGCATCACCAGTATCACCAGTATGAAAAGTTCATATCATGCATGAAGTTAAGAATTCACACATGCATCTTCAGTAGTAGTCGTTGCTATGGTTTCCAGGGGATGTGGGCAAGTAACAATAAGTGTCCAGAAAAACAAATGAGATGCAAAATAATAAATGAAAAATAAGTTTTTATTAATAATTAAACTTGAGAGGGCAAAGACACGCCCAAGGCACAGTACAGTATCACCAGTGATGTCATTAGTTTCCAATATTATGGATCAGTAAAACTAGATTTAAATTTTATTCCTTAAAGCATCTAAATGCAGAAAGCTGCTCATTTCAGCTGAAAGTTTTCACGTGTCAGTGGTCAGATGCGAGTACAGTGATGAGGGAACTGCTGCTGATATCTTTACCACTCGGTGTGCCGTGAGCCTGGTGCCTCAGATCGGTCTTCACGATGGTCCCGCTTCAGTTAGGATGAAGCTACGTGACTGAACGTGGCTTCTGTTTCGGAGCAGTGAGTCACTCTGAGGCTTCTCTCATGTTCTGTGTTTTATTTGTTGCTTGATGGTAGTTTTGCCTGACGGCGCCGGGCTCGCCCACCCACTCACCAAACTGCCTGATACTGCAGCTCGCACACAGAGCTGAAGACGGGAAACAGATAGGGGTTAAAGGTCGCATGTTCCATGTCCTTTTTAACAAAGTGATATAAGCCTTATGTTTCCTCATGATGTGCTTTTCAAGCTCCAGCTCAAAGTATCACGCAGACACAGTTTTTATCCTCCTTTATTTATTTATTCCTTCCTTCATTCCTTTATTTACTTCTGGTTCGTTTCCACTTCTGTATTTGTGTCAAAGCTTTCCCGTGCTGACACGTCGCTCTGAATAATGGTGTCAAACTGCCTCTTTAAATCCAAAGCAGGGGTCCTGACTTTAAGTCCCACCCACTCATGTGCAGCAGTGACCCCGGCAATCCCATCTTCCACCTCTCCCGTCGCAAACACACATTTCCTGCAGCGATGCAGCTCAGAGATAACACGTCTGCTCAGACGAAGCGACCTCTCCTTCCCTCTTCCTTCATCTGTTTCTCTTTCAGTCTTGATCGTTGTTTCTTTCTCTTTCTTTCGCTGGCCCCCCACTCATCTGTGATACGCCACATCAGAAGACCCTTCATGGTACATCACGTCCATTTCATAATGACGTTTTAATGGAAACTGTTTATCATCAAGCTGCCATCGTCTGCTCGTCTCTTGCCAGTTTTCGCCGCCGTGCTGCACGTCCCACAAACAAGAAACATGGAAACTTTTTCATGCATTAATAAAAAAAAAAATTGCTTTGCTTTGATTCGTAGGATTTTTAGCTTCATGTGTACATTTCATGATCCTGGATGGAATTCAAAGAATTCTTCCGCTTCACATTTCATTTTTGTGATAACTTGGAAAAGCCGTGAAACTTTGATGGGCTGCCTGGAAACAGCGAGTCCCTCTGTGTGATGTGCTGAACAGAGCTGCTTGTTGTTGCGTTGTTGTGTTTGGGTGGGGAATGTTGTGAGTGGGAACGGCTCAGTCCTGAAGTCAGATTTCTCTCTGTGGAACAAACAGCGCCTTTGTGGCGGCAGCAGCAGCGTCTCTGATCTCACTTCTCTTTGCCGCTCGCTCATGTTTCCCCTCCTCCTGGAGCTCGGGGTCGTGACAGTGATGGGATGAGGTAGCGCCCGGTGTCTCTTGGTGTTTTTGGATTCGGCTGAACTGGAACCGATGCGGACTAAAGCTCGCTCGGACGATCCGCAGGATGTCTTGAAAAGAGGTCAGTTTTGGAGTTCTCTTCAGGTTCTCTGTGATGGATGATTAGTGTGTTTCTTTTAAATGGGTCACACATCTCCAAATGTAAAATCCAGAAAGCATTAAAGTTTTAAGTATTGGTGATAATTTGTGAAAGTGTGTCTGTAAGCGTCTGACTTCAAAAGTTAGCAAAAGACTTGAGAAGTTGTGCTGTATATACTGTAGGGCCATGAATTATGGAGGACCAGCGCTGCCAAAATAAAATAAGTTAAATGGCTTTTTGTTTAAATATGGGAGCCAATCCAAAGTGGTAAAAACTGAAAATGTGTATTTTTTTAAATGATTATATAAGTACTATGTAAAATAAATGACCATTAAATGGAAAAGTAAATAAATGTGGGAATACGTTTTGATAAAATAAGACCAAACCAAATAAAACAAATTAGTTTTTTATTGCTTATATTTTGGGTATTTTTGCAGTTTTGTTCCTCCATAAAATAGACACATAGTCTGGTTTCCTCATATAGAATAAGTGTGAACTCATGATTGGCTGGATTTTCAGGTTTTATCAGGTGGAGCCGCCTTTCAATGACATTTAAATGCTGAAATCTTTCGTGATTTAAACGTTTCCCGTCCGGCCACTTCCTGTGTACACGCGCTAATATGAAAATGCAACATGCAGCTTTTACACCCCACAACCTTTAGAGTGATTTCAGTGTCACAGACAAATGTCAGATGTTACAATAACAGTTTTGTCATCTCGATCGTTCGCACTCGTGAAAGGTCAGTCAGACGTGTCTTGATTCAGTTTCCTTTTCTTGTCTCGCTGCTCCAATAAAACGGGAAAGTGTTGCACCGACTGGTGACACTCTGCACGCAAACAGCCAATGATGTCACCGCGCTGAAGCAGAAGATAGCCGATGATGCAAGTGTGAACCCTCAGCAGCAAACTGTGATGTGCTGCGTGCAAATATAAGGGCCTGACAGCCGAATGCTAACAGTCCACCTGTCTGCAGCTGCTGATGAATCAAATCAGTTTAACAACAGTGATTTTTTTCACAGTTGTGTGAAGCCACGACTTTTGTTCTGTAATATTTGTTCGCACAAGCAGAATTTATAGTTCTTCTTAGCTGATTTTGTGCCGCGGATGATCTGGAAGTTAACAGTTTGTCGTGGCTGCCGGTTGCTGGGTGTCGTTCAGGAGGTTGTGTCACATTCCTGTAGTTGTGTTGAGACTGAAATCTGAGATCTGGATCATTGAGGAGTTGTGGCTCCATGATGAAGTGGGTTCACACTGTCACCGAACAAGCAAAAGCTCCGGTATGATCCCAGGAAGAGATCAAATCCCTTTAGGATGTGTCAGGAAGGGCCTCTGGTGTAAAAATCAGCCATATCAAACATGCGCAGCTACCCGCCGTGGCCCCCCGTGAGCGATTGGATTGTCGAGAAATCGTGGTCTCGCTGTACGACCGTTTGAGCTCAGATGATTTCAGTTCAGACACAATTTGCAAACATTCGATATTGGACTTTCACAGGGAAACTGGTGATGCAACAGTGGAACAATATGTTCCAGATAATTTTTTTAGCAGCTGCACTGTTGTTTGATCTGTAAAATGTCCGAATAGTGTGAAACATGTTGTAAGTCCTGAAGCAGAGAGAGCTGCAGCTGAGCGACGCGAGGCAGAGATCAGCCGCTCGGTCGTGAGCAGCCTGCAGTTTTCCTTTTAAATATCCTGAGAATAAAAGTCTTCCCGAGGATCTGGCCGAGAGCGCAGCACAAACTGTAACAGATACACAAAGACATCTGTCACACATGATAACTGTACCCAGACCATGTGCAGTAAAATATCCCACCTGGGGCAGTTTCAGCTTCAGGTGACCCTGTGCAGGTCACCGCTGCCTGTTGGACTGTGGTCTGCAGCCCTGCATCAGCCGTTGGTGTATTCGCAGTAACGTGCTTTTGGTGCATTTAGATTTTATTGCACAAGTTAGACGAATGCATGCAATAGTTGATGTTTAAGTGTAGAAAACTGTGCAAAAGTGTGTTAAAAGTGTGCAGACGTGCACCTTTTGAACCTAAAAAATGATGCACTAAGATTGTGCCGCATTTTTTAAAATGTCAGGCAACTTTCAAAAGGTCGAACTGCTGCAGAAGTGAAAAAACCTCTGCAGTTAAAATGTCAGCAGTAAAACTTCCAGCTCACCTTTACTGGAATCTACTCAGTGCGTCTATTTTAAAAAGATTTTACTTGTTTGCTGAGGTTTTTTGGTGTCATCTCCCAGATCAGGGCGTCATCGATTTGTGTTGGTTTTAGTGTGTTTTTGCATGTTTAGTGAGCGAACCTGCAGGTCTGAGGTTACATGCCGCCTTCGGCTGAAGCAACACCAGAGCTGAAGAAAACAAAGAAACAAAAGATGGGAAATTAGTTCTTCTCCCATCAACCCTGTTCACTGTTATCACAGCTCTTATAATTATTCCTCTCTTTGTGCAGATAGCATCTGTGAGAGATTAAGAGATGCACTAATAACGGTTTGAAGGGCAGCAAAGAGCTGCAACAGGCGAGGCTCCTCAAAATAAGGAACAAAGAGGGCTCATTACAGCAGCCGAGGAAACAAAGGCTGTGATTATGCTTGTCATGTTTTACATCGTCAGGGCTGGTCTTTAACAGCAAGTGATAACGAGGAGCAAATGCTCCGCAGCACTTCCTGTCACGTGGCCTGGGTTAGGCTGGGAATTATCAGCTGGAGGCTTCAGCCGTGCATTTGCTGTTTCCCTTAATCATACGTGCGTTCGGTCGAAGCTGGGGCTCCTCGCTCACCTCCGTGTGACTTAAATGTTTACTAACAATGGTCTCAGATTAGATTCCAAACAACAGCCAAGATCTCTGCTGAGCTTTTGGCCTTTGTCAAGAAATCCAGATTCCTGGCTGTGATTCGTTGGGAGCACCTGAAGGCAGCATTGAACCTGCTTCACTCTACTGAACCCACAGTGGAATCATTCTTTCAGGTGTCTGAAGTACTTATTATTATGAATTCACTTCTTTTTTTAGTTGTATTACTGATGCAAAAGGCTTTAGGCCTGCAAGATTAAATTAAAGCAGAAGGTGCCGTGTGAGCTTTCACCTGTTCACTTCACCCTGCAGGAGAAGTGGCTCCTAACTTCCTGAATTCTTCATGAGCTGCTGAGCTGCCATGTGTGAACGCTTCTGAATGCTGACAGCAGTGCGCCGTCTCCTGAATGCATCCAGCAGAGCGGGAGTGGAGGACGGAGCGTCCACGCTGGCAGGGCCGCTGACGGGCGAGGACATTTAAGTCGCAGCAGGACAGGGACGGTTAGACGGAGCCGACATCGGCCTCACCGCCGGGGTCGGACCGGCAACTCAAAGTGCAGCTCAGGGGGTGGAAGGTCGGGGGGAGGGGGGTGTAAACATCGTGAGAGGAACAAGGAAAATTCCACCCTCTGGGTTATGATTGGGAGTTTTTGATGATCCAATCATGTTTGTTCCTGTTTATTTCTACTTCACAAGCTCCGACTGCTGCAGAAGGGTTTGGTCATCAGAGCTGGAGATCTTTGGAGTTAAGTTTGAGGTTTTTCAGCTGCAGTGACTTCAGTCAGTGTGGTTGGTTTCAGTGAGCAAAGGCACACTCATCAGTATTCCCGGTTAGCAGACCTAGTTTTGCCATTGTGAGGCTTTTAAAATATCCGTTTTCCTTTCTTTTATCGGATGTGGAATTCTTCAAGGGTTGAGTTTTCTGACACCTTTCTTTTACAAACTGGAATCTACAACATGCAAGTTTCAAACAAAATTAGCAAAAATTTTACTTTCCTAGAATTAACTTCAAAATAAAGTTCCCTATCTACTAAATTTGAGTCTTCTAATCACCATTTCCTGGCTCGGATAAAAGTCCAGCTTAGGAAAGTCGTCTTCGAGAGCTCATTATCAAACAGATTTCACACAAAAGACCATAAATTCCGAGTCGCGGGAGTCGTCCACAAATGGCCGTAAAATAAACCCTCTGGATCGAGTCCAGCAGGAGCTCCTCCAAATAAAAACATACACCCGGTCCCCGTCACGGACGCTGGAGTGATCCTCGGAGCATGAAAGGGCTCTAATTGCGTTTATCTTAAGTCAGACCGATGTGGAATACTAATATCTCCGACTTGGGTCTCGGCTTCAGTGCAAAGAAAAGCCTGAATGTCATTTCCTCCCCAATTCCTCTCCCGCTCGCTATGGGAACCACAGGGCCTCTTGGGGAGGAATTCCCAGCAGAAAAAAGACTTTACTGTATTTGTTTACTTGCTGCAGACAGTTTGCCTTGCTGTGTATGACCCCCCCCCCACCCCCCCAACGGCGTCTTCTCCCGCTGAGTGCTCTTGGCAGCCCACAGCGACATGCCTTTCACTGACACACACCATCCTGTCATAAAAATGCCAACCGACCCAATAAGGAGAATGTTTGTTGGGAGAGTTTTGGAATTCCCGTCTAGCCTCTTCCTCCCGTGGAACCCCGGAGACCCGGAGGGGAAGTTGGAGAATGACTGGAGTCAAATAAAGAGCTGCAAAGGGCTGAAAAACGGGCACACAGGGGTCATTATCACTGACTGCTGGGACATCAGTGATGGAGGGTTAAACGGGGCGAAAGCCAGCAGTTTTTATTGGTGGTTGTTTGATTTTCATGCTTCGGATTGTTTTTCACAATAAAAGTTGTTAAAATCCCTGGTAGTCGTCATGGTAGCAGTGGTTATAGTACCACTGGAAGACTGCGTTCTGAACTGCGGAGTTAAAGTTTCTCCTTAAACTTATTTATTTTTATAAAAATCAAACAAAATCACAAAGTGGTGACAGAAGGACAGCAGCCAGTGGGAAAGGGAAGGTTGACAGGATGGTAGTGAGACCGGCTATGATGCACGGCCTGGAGACCAACTGGACGTGATCCACATTGTGAGCGAGCAGGATGGACAGGATCAGAAATGAGAGGGAAGCTGAGATGGTTTGGACATGTGCACAGCAGGGATAGTGGATATGTTGGACTAAAGGCAGGAGGAAGACCTCAGAAGATTCCCACAAAACAAAAGCAAGTTGTGGAAGCCAAGGAAAGATGCTCATAGCAGATGAAGAGGCTGACCGGATGGAGCATCCAGTGGATTTTCAATATGAAAGACCCCATGCAGACTGCCTTTAAACTTCAGTGTCAGATCTGCTTCATCAGCTGAGGTTCAAATGAAACTACAGCATCAATGCTGGCTTCGTATTTCTGTAAGAGTTCGCATGAAGAGAGAAACCTCACAGACAAACAGTGTTGCAGCCAGACCACTGCAGGCACCTCACACAAGCGTAACTGCTGCCAGCAGCACAAGTTCATCACAGAGGTATAAATTAAACTCCACGCCGGTCAGATATCGATGCTTCTTAACCTCTTAGTTAGGCCTTTTTATATGGACGTTGTAGTTGCTAAGCATAAGCAAATGGAAATCGTGACAGAAGAGCTGTACAGGCCTGAATATGTTAGACTTGATTTGAAGCGTAACCCCGGGAGGTTCACCGGTGACCTGCTGGATGTTACGAGGTGGAGGATGTGTGAGTGTCGTTGTCAGGTGCAGAGTGACCTTCACTCCCATTGTTCAGCTAATTTTTGTGCGTATTTCTCCCCCAAACGGACCCTTAACACATGACTCACAGTGAAAACAGACAAATGATTTCTGTCACTGCCACCACTTCTGCTTCACAATGCAGAACCTTTTAAAGGGCTCCATTACCTCTCTGCACCACAGCTGCTGTCCTGTATCTGACACATCATCAGTGTTCGCTGTCTAAAGGTTTATTTAAAACCTAAAATGATCTCTGTAAGTATCCTGGTCTTGAGTACTGAGATGAAGCTTCAAAAAGTACCTTGTAAGCATCTTGTTTTGCTTCTGTGGAGATTTTAAGCTGAAGCTTCCCGCTCAGAGGGCTGCATTACCACACAGTGCACACCAGGTTCACACAACACGACTCCACTTCAGGGCTTTGTTAGCACACATCCAGCTGAATCAGGAAGTGTGTGTGTGTGTGCAAACTTCTGTGCTGCTTTACAGTCACGGAGAAGTGAGAGAAGCCTGCTTGTGTGTTATCGGTGTGTGTGTGTGTGTGTGTGCAGCAACAAAGTAACGTCACACAGTGTGGGAAAACACTGGAAACCCGTGTGTGACGCGGTGATGTCGTCGCCACGGCAGCAGGCGCTTTAAAGGAGCTGTTCTTGGCGCAGGCTGAGGTCAGGCTGGACGCGCTGCAGCGAGGTTTCCTCCTGACTGCTTCGAGGAGTGTGTGTTGAAAGGGGTTTGTGTGTGTCGTCCACGTCAGCGCTCGGAGTAACGCAGCGCGTCTGTGATGACAGAATGATCAGCCCCGGCTGGGTTTAGCCAGTTAGCAGCGACAGTTGCAACACCTGAGAAAACTTCCAGGAGGCTCGTTAGTGGCAGTTCGTTAAGAAGCTCCTGCACAAACTGTAGTGGATCAGGTATCAGCACAGTATAATGAAGGCTGTTGCCTGGAACTGGGCACCATGGTGAACCTGTGACATGCTAACTTATATTAATATGAAGCTATGATGAAGACACTGAAACAAACACCTCCCCTTCTTTGTTGTCTCTGCAGCGTCTGATACCGAGCAGGATGCAGCGGTGAAACTTGACCAGGAGCGGGCTGAGATCGTCGCCAAATATGACAAGGTACCGTAAACACTCCCTTCAATCGGCACGAAAGGAGACAAAGGCTTCGGTGATGCTGAAACCTCCCATAATTGCTTTTTTTCCCTCCTTTCCCCCTGTGGTCATCCGCAGCCAAATTCCAGCCACTCACTCATGCTGAGAGCGTACCAAACTTCACAACACTGTGGTGAAATCCCTCCATAAATCACTGCCTTATTGCCCGTGAAACACAATAATAACAGCGTGCAGTGTACAGAATGTGCCGCTGTGTGATTGAATCATTTTCATAAATTTCGAAAGGCTGTGATTACTGCGCGAGAGCCACGTTTCACATGCGGCATTCTCAGCGACTGCCAATGAAAATTAACATCCAAATTATACCTAAAAGCCACTGGTATCATTCTCGGTGTGCATGTTCGGTGAGCTGTGCTTTAATTGTGTTAGAAGGGCAGAAAATGGGGGGAAAAAATCCCTCCTGCAGACCTGAAAGCTTAAGAGCCGAGGGAGGAAGAGGATGCGAGTGGTTACTCATTAGACTAAATGGTGGGGTTAATGTGATGTCATGGGCAGGGAATGGTTTTCTTGACTGAGATCCAGGGGTGGCAGCTTACTTAACGCACAGCTCTGGCAAAGTTCCCGAATCATAAATCAGTCGAGTCGGGGGTGTCACACATGCAATGCAGTGTCCAGTTCATAAACGGCTACACTTTATCAAAGCACTGAGTAAATGTACACGTTATCCCATCAGAGGTGGTGTGCATCAGAGAGTTGTTTTGCAGTTTGGACACTGGCTGCTTTTTCACTCATTTCCAGTCCATATGCATCATTCATGCACTGTTGTGTCTACACATAACTAGCAAAGAACCAATTAGACACAAATGCATCATCCATTCCCATTTCTTAAGTTGTAGCCAGAAAAGATGGAATCAGGACAAAAGTCCGACGCAGGACCTGAGAGAGGCCCTTCAGCTGATCCAGGTACTGTCACAAGTGGTCTGAGCGGCTGTGAAGAAGCCACTCTGAATGAAGGGAGACGGAGAAGAGGCGGAGGTCTGTCACATTACACACAAACTGGACTGAAAATCAGTGACAGCAGGTCTGACTGAAGGAGGTCAGGAGGGTCCGGAGGCAGCCGTGAGACACGGTGGAGGCTGTGTCATGGTTTGGGCTGCATGTCAGCCAGTGCTGTTGGAGATCCTGTGAAAGGACAGTTTAGTTAACCTAACCCCAGCAAGTGCATGTCTTTGGACTGTGGGAGGAAACTTGCAAACTCCACACAGAGGGAAAGGACCGGTCGAGGTGCCGTGCTAACCACCACCACAGGAACACAGATGAGTGTTTCCTCAGTGTGTCCTGAGTCTGCAGCAGCGTTCCTGAAATGTTGCTCTTACTCCGAATCCTTAAACTTCAAATTTGTTTTTTTATTCTCTCGTGGTTGGATTGCATGTAGGCGCCTGCTTCCTGAGTGACACCTCTATTACACAGCCCAGCTGTATCAGTGGGACGAGCCCACCATGCTCAGTTTGTAAATTAGCCTTTTTAATTTAGTCCAGCAGGCTGCATAATAAGGCAGCCTCATTAAGAGTGAAGAGACCATGGAGAGCAGAGATGATGGAGGCGTGTGTGTGTGTGTGTGTGTGTGTGCGTGTGTGTGTGTGTGTGTGTGTGTGTGTGTGTTTGGTGAGGCAGAATGAGACGCAATCAGAGCTAAATCACTGTCATTGTCGCTGTCGGGGGTGGGAGGAGTTTAATAGAGTCTGTTATCACACCGGCCACAAACACTCGCCGCTCGTCACCTCACATTATCCGCGGTGGCTAATAAAAGTGACTTCAGTCGTTGTAGAACGTGCAGAAGTGACTGGTTTTGTTTTCAAATGGCGTTTCCACTCGAGGCTGGCGGCTGCAGAAATATGAAGACGTTATTTCAGCTTCCAGCTGCTACAAAGGTTTTCTCATGGACACACAGTTTGAAAGAAGACACGTCTTTGATGTAGTTCATGTTGTCCGGCAGCACTTTAGCCGCGCTCTTCGCACAGGCAGCTGTCTGTCGCCCTTCGGCAGCAGCTGGATTGATCACCTTTCCGGGTGCTTTATGGAGACCTGCCAGAACTCCAGTTTTTTCCTGGTTTCTCATAAATTTTAAAGCCGTCTCTCAGCACCCTCCATTTTTGTTCCTTCTTCGGGCAAACTCCCATAATCTCTGTCACTCTCAAACTTTATTATGAATAACTGCAATATGAATAATATTGGGAAGTGGCCAAGAATGAGATTGCAGATCAGCCTCCGGGGTTCGGCCTCAGAGATGGAGGGAGGAACTCGGCTGTTTGGGATGCTCTCTGCATACCTCCTGGGTGAGGTGAGGTGTTTTGAGCTCCTCCTGTTGGAGAATGCCCCACTGGGAAGATTACGCCTCTAAGCTGGCTTTGGAACTCCCCAGTGTTCCCTCGGCAGAGCCGGGGTGGGGGAGAGATGGCCTGAAACTGTGAGGGAGCGGTGCAAAAACTGGGTGGGAGCAGAGGGAGGAGATGATTTTTGAAATATTTCACCTCGACATCTGGATGTCAGACTGACCTGTGAACCACTCGCTGCCTTCTCGGGTTCTTTTCCTGCAGAGAGAAACATTTGGAAGCCTCCAAACGGGCTTTAGCAGAGGCCTTGTGGACGATTACTGCTGAGTGGCAGGATTTGCTCCTAGAAGAACCACAGAGTTCAGTCCACACACACTCAACTCTGCTGCTCAACCCAAAAACGCATTTCCTCACAACTGTGGCTCCATTTAAGGGGAATTGTGAGTGAGACAAAGTTTATATGGTCAATATTTCCAAACCTACTTCACTGAAACTTAACATAGCAGCATATACGAGTACATATGACACAATAACAGTACTGGATCGGATCAGTTCTGCGTATCTACGCGCTGAAAGCCGTTTCCTCTCACCATCACTGAGCCTGCCGTACTGTTTAGTATTTCTGCTTATAGTTCTGCAGGATTTGAGATCATCGCTAAGTTTCGGGCCTCCACCTCAGGAGAGCCGAGATGAATGATGTATTTGGGTGAGTCGATGCTTTATGGCGCCGTGCATGTAAAGCAGCTTTGATCGTTTGAAAGAGATGGTGGGGAAGAAGAACTCGGATCGACAAAGACGCCTCGTCCCGCCGCGGCCTGCAGCTCACACGACACACTTTATTCCACGCGGCCTCAAATCAACCGCACACACACACACACACACACACGTTTCAGACATTTCTGTCCTTCATCACTGTTTTTCTCTCACATTGTCTCTGTGATATTCTCCCTGAAACACTTCCTCACACGCTGCCTGTGGGCTTCCTGTTGCACTGATGGTGGAGTGGGTTTTTTTGGACGCCTCGAGTCAGATGGTGACGCAGGTGGGCGTCTGGCTGTTCATTTCACACCTGTTAATCGCCGGACACACACACACGCACACAGTTTCTCCCTGTGTCTCGTAAACACACACTCACGCCGACACACTTTCTCAAGGGCGCCAGAGTCGAAGCCCCCACATGTAATCTAACAGCCAATCAAAACAGGCTCCTCTGCCCCTGAAGAACGTGGGCGGCATGTAATTTGGAGCTCCACCAGAAGCCACTGTTCAGTTTATTTCACTGCACAACAGGCATCAGTCAAACGCACTGCTGGATCAGTTACACTGCAGATCAACTGATTCATTGTTGTCTCACACAATACTCGAAAACACTGCGTCATCGGGAGCCCAGAAACCCGTATTTTATTAACAATAGAACATAGAAACTATTTCACGAAAAGTATTATCTCGTTCTGACTTGAACGGCAGCGACGAGGCTGGAAGAGAAAGTGGTGCTGAAAGAAAACAGCTGGGGGAGCGTTTTGAAATTAATTAGCTTAATTGGCACGTAGAGTTTCACCAATCAGGCGTTTTTTCCTCTCTTCTTCCAGGGAAAGGAGGCCACCGTGGAGCCCTGGGAAGACACCGACTTCCACCTGTACAAAGTTGTCGACCGCTTCGGCTTCGTCCAGTAAGGACACACACACAGACACACACAGCCTGTAATCAGCCCTAATACCTGCATTACTGAACTTCAAAGCTCGCTCTGAGCAGCTGCACCACACCGAAGGAAAAAGGGAGAAATCGGGCAGCTGTCCAGACGAATGCTGCTGAGAGATGAGCGTGTCTGCGGCTTCAGCCGGGCCGGTCGGAGGCCGTGGGGCTCTTAAACGGCGCTGTGCTGGAGTGTTATATATAGGCTGGCACATGCAGGCAGGAAACCGCTTGGTTAGCCACAATCACAGAGCATCAGTGTGTGGACAGAGTGGTACGATCCAAAGGGAGATGGGAGGAGGAGGAGGGCGCTGGAGGACAGAAACCTCAGGTTATATGATTGGTTACGACGGGGACAGAAGGGTGAAGGTCACGGACTGGATAGAAGAAGCAGGAAATGAAGCCCAGGGTGGGTGTCTGAGACTGGGCGGCCTGGTGGTAGAGAGGCCTGTGACCTCTGAGCAGTTTTTAAGTTTGAGAAGCTGTGTGGGCAGAAGCAGCAGAATAAGTTCTGTTTTTCAGTCCCAAGGCATGCTGGGTAAGTGTTGGGTTACTCCGGTAAAGTCTGAATGCTGGTGTCAGGTTCAGAGCCAGTGTGAAGTATAAAGCGTATGTAGAGATGGGCGAGGCTGCAGCCGGGGTCTGAGCAGATAACCGGGGGGGTCGAGGCATGGCGGCAGCGATGGGGCTGCTGCAGAGGAGCGGGAGCCGAAACCAGATTATCCTCTGAAGGAAAATGTCTGCGGGGACTCCGAAGCTCGGATAAACAGACACGAGATTAAGGAATCTGTTATTTCCTGTTTGTGTGACCACTGACACGTGTGATGCTCCCTCCTGATAACAGTCAGGGAGCGAGAGGAGCTCTGAATCATAGAAATGTGTTCACATTGTGTTCAAATGCAACTCAATTCAACTATGATTTATAACTAACTAACGAGAGTCGTGACCTCGTTCTTCCAGCTGTTTCCCTTATTTATTTCTCCCCTTTCCTCTCGTCCCCTCAGTGAAAATGAGCTTCCATCCTACGACTTGGTGGAGGAGAAGGTGAGTGCTGCCATTTCCTTTTATCTTTTTTAAACACACACATCTGTGCAGCTTCGGACCGCTTTCAGAGTAAAACTGCTTTCTGACTTGAGAAAATGAGATGTTCCTGCTTTGACTTCCTCTGCATTAGGGAAACCCTGTAATAAGAGACCGGTGTGCACAGAAACAGGCTGTGGTGCTTTGTTTACTGCTGCCTGACAGGAAGTGTCCTAAAGGCAAGAAATAAAAATTTGGGGCATTCCTAATTGAAGAGGGAAACCTGGATCCAATTATCTGTCACTTTCTGGATGAACTGGGAAGTTTATGGATAAAGTAATCTGACATTTGTTAGAGGAAAACAGTGGTGGGTTAGTAAGGTGTTGGACCCTCTGCTGCACCTTTGCAGGGTCTGTCGACCTCTACCTGAAGGATAGTTCCCACTGCAAACCCTGTTTATGATTCCTGCCTTTTGCATGAGCTTGTTTATTTTTCCTCTTATTTAAATTAGTTTCCAGGAAGTTGCCTAATTTGGAGACACTCTGCATCAGGAGAGTCGCTCGTCTGCCAGTTAGACTCACGTCTCACTTTCTGCTTTTGATCCGACTCACTGGTGAGGTTTAGGTGCTAAAAAACCCTGGAGTGACCAGGTCCACCAGGTAAACTCACCTGTCTGGGGAAAAACTGCATCCGTCCAGCATAGTTTGACCAGCCACTCAAAGCAAAGATATTAAATTAGCACAGCAAGGAAATGTGTGTTTGGGTTATTATTTCTTTTTTGTAACAATGCTCCTGGCAGTAAATATTATACCACTGGAAAGCCTCTTTATTGCCACATTTGAAAGAAAAATGCATTTAGAGGCAAACTTCAAGACAGAGACGAGGTTCTGCAGCCAGCGGCAGTCCACAGTCTCCACAGCCTGGTTCATCCACATGCTGGTGAGGCCCCGTCTGTTAAACGAATAACTGTTAACTGTCAATATGTCTTTGTCATTCAATCTAATAACCAATATTCAACACGAGTCAGTAGCAGAATCAGCCGTTTGTCATTGGCAGAGAAGATTTTGCAACTTTGTCACGGCTGCAGCCCACACACTCAACTCTACTGCTCCACCCACACACTCAACTCTGCTGCTCCACCCACACACTCAACTCTGCTGCTCCACACACCCACTCAACTCTGCTGCTCCACACACCCACTCAACTCTGCTGCTCCACACACTCAACTCTGCTGCTCCACCCACACACTCAACTCTGCTGCTCCACACACACACTCAACTCTGCTGCTCCACCCACACACTCAACTCTGCTGCTCCACACACCCACTCAACTCTGCTGCTCCACACACACATGCATTTTCCTTACAAAT
>VOQJ01005963.1:24295-35574 GCA_015052665.1 Apistogramma diplotaenia
ATGGAATGTCGAATGTTTCTCTTCACTTACCGTCCTTATTTTCACCGAGTTTCATGTTCAAAGGAATTTCCCCTGAAAACCCTCTGCGTAACAGCAACCACAAGACTCGTGTGCGTGTGTTTAAGCATGTGTTTGTGTGTGTAGCTGTTAGTGTTCTGTTATAGACTGGAATGTTTTTGCATTTCTATGCTTTAGAGGACCAAAATGTCTTGTTTTGGATGAAAAATGAGGAACCTCTTTCCCAACAAGGAAAGTCTTGCTGTCATTATTAATTTCTCTAGGTCAGTGATTATTGGGCACAAGTGAATTTATTTGCAGAGATCCAGGCATTTGTTCTTTAACCTTGATATAGCTTCTATTATTGCTGTCACTGTAAGCTTCATGGAATAATTATGAACACTTATAGACCGAAGCTGTCACAAGAATGCTGTAGCAGGTCATGGTAGCCTCAAAAGCCTGAAAAATGCCACTAAACTAAAGAATTTTGAAGAGATTTCACATTTTGTCCAACAGACTTCATCAGTCAAAAAGCCAAAAGGTGGAGACCCTCAGGTATTTAAACCCTAGTGGGGTTTGCCCCCTGTGGGTGTGGTCATTGACCTACTACTGTATCAGTCATGTGCGCCATCACATGAGCCGAGGTGTGAATAAAGGTGGGGGTCATTCCCACCAGGGGTTTTGAGTGAAACCACCATGAGATCTTGCCACTCCCCATCATGTGACCTGTTGGGGTCACCTGAAGTAGACTCAACCTGACAAAGTTTCTGCATGAGCCAATCACAGCTGCTCCCTGGACTGCTGCTTACTGAATGAGTAGGACTACATGCACATTAAACAACAGAAACAAGTCAGAAGGTGAAGAGCTTGTCTTTTAAAGTTCACCATCATCTGTTGTTTGGAAATAATTTTGATTTAACAGAAGTGATGTTTCATGTGCATAAAGAGCAGCGTTGTGACTGTGCTGCAAAGCAACACGTGACTTATTCAACTGCCTGAAAGCACTCAGCAACCTGCAGTATGCAGAATGCGTCAAGGCCAGGAAAAACAATGCAATAGCTGCTAACGTGACTCGGCCAGTGTCAACAAAATCGAGTTGGTTTTTTCTATGTAGCTTACAAAGATGCACTGAAATCACCAACCAAATGCATTGCATTCGGCCAAAGTTACATATCCACTGAATGTGCTGAGTCATGAAAGCTCCAGGAAAATGGTAAACATACTGGACAGCATACATGTTCTCTCCTCATGCAGTTATTCTTCTGAAGCGGCGAAAGCTGAGCTGTATGCAAAACGTGGGAAAATGATCTCACAGCTGTCGAGCGCTTTACTTAGTTTTTTCATATCCATCGTGTACATGTACAGTACCAGTCAAAAGTTTGAAGACACTCACTCATTCATATAAATGCATCTCTGCAACTCCTAAAAGCCAAATATGTCTTTGCCTCCATTCATTGTATCTACGGTGCTGTGTCAAGATAATAATGGCCAGACTCATGTAGCCCGAGTAGAGATAATTATTTTCTGTCCTAGTCGCAGCTAATCTCCAACTTTACTGTCATTCCACAGACTAATGAGAATGAACCCGAAAATAAAATTACAGAAACAGAAACAATTATGTGAAAGGTGGTGAAAACCTCAGAAGTGTTGACCCTATAACTTTCTGTGTTTGTCACTGCAAAGGAGCCTTTTCACATTACATATATTCATTTGATATATTGTGCACATTAAACTGTTGATAGTTCCTGCAGTTTTGTTTGAAATACAATTGTGTGTGTTTATATATGTGTACATATGGGGGGTCTATGACATAGAGATTACATCAAGATAAGAGCGGTCAAATATGGCCTCAGGACTTCTGCACGGACTTCAGTGAGAGAAGCAAGAGGAAATGGGTCCAGAGGCCAGCTTCAGCTGTGTATATATTTTGTGGGGATCTGAAAGTGGCCATGTACCCATCCTCCCCTGCCTCCCACCACCCACTCCTTCATTCCCTCCCTCCGTCCTTCGCTTTGTTGGCCAGCGCCACTCCATGCGTCTCAGGGCAGATTTCTCCCACAGTTGGGAGTGCTGGGTTGTGTGGCGGCCTGTTTATACTGGAGCGTGGACTTCCTAGTGGCAGCCTGCACCTATCTAAACATCCCCCCGGCCGCTGCTCCGTGTTCCCGGCCTCGCACAGCCTCGACCCCACCTCCTCCTCCTCCACCGCCCGCATCATCCCCACCCAGCTCACTCTGCTCTCTCTCACACGCTCTTTCCTCCTCCTTTATCACTCCTTCACTGCGGGTCCTCTCATTATCCCATCGTGCTGTCGTTTTTCTTTTTAATCGTATCATCCCCATTCTCGTGTTCGTTTTACTTTATGCCTGTTCTTCTGTGCTTCTTCCTAATCTGTTCTTTTTTTATCTTTGAGTTTGCACTTTCACCCTTGGAGAAGAGTCGAAGAAGAGAAAATAACAGAAGAGAAAAAAGTGGTATATTGGGTAAAGGAGCAATTCTTCAACATACGCCTACTTCAGAAGGATTTTTGTTTAAAAACTATAAGACACTAAGTGAAATTAACACACATGTTTAAGGCTACTGTGGTGCCAAAAAACAAAGTGGCAAAATACACACCAACTTTATTTATAATGCTCTTTAAAACAATCCCATTAGCCAGTGGCACACAGTGGCAAATCAATGTACAGTGACAGTGTTACAGGGAGTATGAGCCATCTCCAGGGGACCCCATAACAACAGGATAGGAGCCCACACCAGAGGGAAGTGTCAGACTGTAATGGCTTAGCTTCATTTTGTCACTGATGGCAAAAAATTAAAAAAGAAGACCTTTTTGTGTGGCATTTGAAAGATCTTTTTAGATCAATCTATGGTCATTTACTACAGTCATTAAACATGTAGTTCAAACTAACCTGAACTTTGCATGAAGGGTGATGAGAGCTGGTCATCAGCTGCAACCGAGCAAATTTCAGCCCACATTTTCCAATCCCAAAGGCAGTCCTTCTGTAGAAACCAAGGTCAGGAGCATCATTTTATCTTTATGACATTCACATAGTTGTGTCCAGTGAATGTCTCCTCTAGGTTGAGACTGCCCATTCATTCATTTTCTTCTGCTTATACAATTCTGCACACAATGAAGAGGCACCAGTGCAAGGAGGCATAACAGCACTTCTAAGATAAGATAAGATAGAACTTTAATGATCCCACAACGGGGAAATTTGCATGTTACAACTTCTGTTGTGTGACCTGAAAATAGACCTGAAAATGGTCCAGAATTGAATGGGATGAAAGGCCACAATTAAATCAGGAATTAAAAAAAAATTTATAGGAAATTTTAGAGCCATTAATTCCAAAGAGTTTTCTGTAGATTGCGTTGATGAAATTATGAAATTAAACCATTTCTAATTTGAATGCTCACATGAGAACTGTGGCCTCACTAACTGTAAAATTTGAAGAAGTTGTGGAGTTTCTCTTGAATTTATTTAACAGCTAAACAAAGTAAGTGATCAAGCACGGACTTGGTAAAATAATTAGCCAAGAACCCAATGAGTTAAGAATCCTCTGTGGACATGGGACTGTTCATTATCCAGTTAATTCCAGCTGTATGGTAAAGCATGGTGGTGGCTAAATAGTGGGACATGGAAGAAAAGATTAATGCAGTCAAATATTTAGAGATCCTTCAAGGAACTTCCTCCAGAATTAAAGCATCCAGTTATGTTGAAAAAATACAGAACGGAGAATAACAGTAAAATGTATTCACATAAAAATGTAAAATTCATGTAACAAAAATGTGGGGAAAAAAATGGAGGAGCCTCAAAGGTTTCTGAATTCATTGATTAAATGAAAACAATGAATAAAAAACAATATATATATATATAGTCATTACTTGCTGTCTTTTAACTTTACAGTAGTAGTACTGTAGTACAGGGAGGGAAAGTACTAAAAAAATATCTCTGCAAATACATACAGAAATATGGAATTAATTAAATTACAGACCTTTGGAAATCCTGCTAAATATTGTTAAACTAATTATATATTTTTCTGTTGTTATTCAAAGGTTAGCCCATGTAATATGGCCTGTCTGTTTATTAGAAACTGCAATCCATTTCTGGTAATAACAAAACCTCAAATGTAGACACTGATTGACAGCGTTGCACAAAATTCACACATTTCAAGAAAACACAAACAGCTCTGGAAAAAATGTTTCTTTAATAGCTTGTCGTTTTTGTGCATTGATTACCGTGTTATGAGTTTTTAACAGAATCGCTCACACACCCACACAGACACACATGTCACACATATAGCACACCTCCCTTTGTTTGTTTATTTGTATGATTTTAAGCTCCTGTCCAAAAGAGCAGCAGCAGGATATCTGGTGTAACACAATAGCAGGGTCTGTTCCCCGGGGAGCTCTCTCTGCTCCTTGCTGTAAGGCCACTGCTACATCCAGTTTAGCATTATCGCTTTTGTCCAGGGAACAGCGCACTCTTTGCAACACTTGCCTTCAGGCAAGCTGAGACTGCTACATGACGGTGTGTTTAGGTCTGCGGAAAACTGATTTCTTTCCCACCTTCTGCACTAGCCAGCCCTTATCTCAGTCCTGGTTTTACACTGCTGAAGAATGAGCTCTCTCATGGGATCCCTTCAGCTCGTTTCGGGCTGCTTGGTTGATGTGAGCAGTGGTGACTGAATGATTTGTTCTGGTGTAGTCACTCTGAGATGAAGTATGTTGGACCAGCAATGCTGTGAAGTCTTGGGGGAAATGCATGAATGTTCAGGCTCGCCCTGGGTGAAGAATGTGTGTTTAAAGCGTGGATGAAGTTGGGAGTGTGAACTATGAAGGTCCAGTGAGAGTATGGCCAGAGAAAGCTCCAGTGAAAGCGTGCCCTTGCTGACAGATGAATTGCTCTAATTAGAAATCCATAACATCCTGCCACATGGCCGCCTTATCCCCAGCACACTTCCTGCTCTGGACCAGGCTGACGACAGCCAGCCCCGCTCCTTCCGTCACTCCAAGCGAGGGAACGAATCAACGAACGATTGTGGGTGTCTCTTCCAGCACATGCCCCAAGCACAAGTCTTATCTGTCAGTCCTCCCTTTTCTTGGACCTTAAGTCAGCATATGCATGTGTGTGTGTGAGAATCTGTGTGTGTTTGTGTGTTGCATGCATGTGTCTTCCCAGCCCTTTGTGTCTGGGGTCTTGCTCAGCTGGCTGGCTCCCTGTCTCTATCACTTCCTCTGTTTTTGCCACTCTCAATCACAGCACCGCTCTATCCCTCTGCCCTCTCCCCATTCCTTCCTCTGTCCTCCTCCTCTTCCTCCTCCAAGGTGTCTGGATGGGGGGTACGAGTTGAGGGAGTCCAGAAACCAGCACAGGGGAATACAGATGATAATAAGATTGCAAACCAGGCTCATCTGTACGGGTGTTCTTGTTTTGGCAGGAGCACACAGTGCCAGCTCAGTGGAAACACAGCAGGCCAGGAGACAATCTGCTGCGCACATTAAGTAAGATATACCAGAGACCAGTGACTCATCATAAACATTAAACAAACCTTAATTGTTCTGCTAAATCCTTCTGAAGTAAGTCGAGGCAAGTGGTGCTCATGACATGATGTTTGTAAGTTAGCTCATACAGGTGTTGAGGCAAAGAAAATATTAGCAAAAGGTGTCTTCAGGTGGAGTTTCAAGCTGCTGCAATGTGCCAAATCAAGTTTGCACATGTCTGTTATACCTTAAGATTCATACATTATTCCTGCACTTCAAATTCAGCATTCTATATTTTGTAGTGTAGTGAAAATCATGGTGGACGTGTAAGAATAAAATCTGATATTTTGCATCTACCGGGTTCGTTCCACTTGGGTGAAACATTGTTTTATTCCCAAAACCTGTTGCTGTTCTGCACAAACCAGGGGGAAAACCCCCCCACATAAACATGTGTAAGGAAATGCAACTAAATAAATCTTCTGAATAAGTCATACTTGTTCAGTGGTGTTTAGATCTCGGTGCTTAGTTGGCTCTGGAATAAGGTTTACATTGTTTATTAGGGTCATCAAGCTGTTCGGTGAATTTTTGTACCCTGTAAATATAGACTCAGTCATCTTAGAGGAGGAAAGACTAGTTAAAAACTTTCCAAAGGATGGAAGTAATCATTGAGAATGGTATTGTATTTGTTGGCATTTGCTGTGCCCTCTGAGGGAAAGATTAGACCAAAACCAGAGCAGGAAAATGCACCCCAGCTGTTTCCAATATACCTTTTATCCTTCATTTTAAGCTGGCACTTTTGATATTCCAGGGTATAGCTGGCTTCGATTCTTTAACGGTGCCATTATAGTTTTGTTTTGATTGAAGTGATCCAATTTCAAAATGCACACAAACGCGCGCACACACACTCATGTAAAAGCCAGTGCCAGACGAGCACATTCACCGAGATGTTCGGGCTCTGTGGTCACAGATACAATGTTGTGGTGTACGGTCCGCTGTGGTCTAAGCAGACTGGGCCGCTACTATTGTTTTTAATCCTTTTGCATTTTTAGTGACCCTACTTTCACACTCGCAAACACACAACAGAACATGCATCTAAAAACACACAAACACAAGTTTGGTGCCTGCGGCCACACACATCCACGCACCAGCAGACATGTGCTTCTGGCTTCATGTTTAAAGTATGCATTTTTTTTCTGTGTGTGTGTGTCAAGAAAAGTAAGAGGAGGGGGGGGGCAGGCAACAGAAAAGGGAGAATTGGGACAAGAGAGAATCGGAGAAAGAGGGAGAGAGAGTTGAGCCACAGAACAACGCTGCTGCGAGCAGCTGTGGCACTCCCAGATTTCCCCCTGATTGCTTTCAGCTGGTACTTGAACCCTGGGCCTTTTGGGTTTTGGAGGCCAGCCCAGACCCCACAATCCCCCCAGCGCCCCATCCAGCTGCCTGACCCCTCCCTGACCCCGCGCCGAGGATAGGAAAATACGAGCCGTGCCAAGCCAGAGAGACTCTTTTATTTTGCCTGCTGGCATGCTGCCGGTGACCAGGGCTTACATAATGGGAAACATAGCAGGACCCAGGAGAAACAGCCCCTGCCCCCATTTTTCTTTTTCCTCACCAATCGATCCTCCCCTTTCTCCCCCATCTTCCTTCTCCTCTTCTTCATTTCTTTTCCCACTCCAGTCCCCTTTCACTCCCACTTTCTCCATCCTCTTCCTTCCCCTGTGCACTCTGCCTCCCCTCCTGTTTGTGATATATCTTTTTGGGCCCACTCGCCTGGGCACATTTATTACAGACAAACTCGACACAATCCTGAAGCCGAGCCACCAGAAACACAACGGCACAGCGCGCGCACACACTGACACACTGAAATGCTCCAAGCACACACACACACGTGTGGGCGTGTGTTTGCATACTCTGAAGCATTTACAGCTTGTGCTTGCTTATGTAGAGAACTTTAATGGAAGACTTTGCATGTGGTAGTAAAATGTTACTTCTACATGACTACAACTCTGATAGGTTATGCATATAATAGTTGAGGTGGGGGGGGGGGTTATGTGAACCATATTGAAATGGCAATAAAGCACTGAAATGAAATCATGAGTGAGTTATTTTAATTTATTTTATTTTGGAAATCAACAAGACGGTATCAGGTTTTTATTACTAAATGGCAACCAGTGCAGTCACAGTCACACTGATAGAAAGAAAAGATAACTGAGTGTGTACTAATCCTTGACATTGCCTTCACATAGGGCCACAAATCCTATGTAATCCCCATTAAAACATTCATTTTGACATTGAAGAAAGTAGCAGTAAAAAGTGGCACTTTGCATGTTAGTGCTTTTTCTTTCTTTCTTTTTTTTTTTTTGGTCTGAAGGAAATCTAGAAGATCACAGGATCTTCTCAAACCTCTGAGCTGCCAACCTTTCCACTCATGTTAGCCTCTCAGTTTGATAGCCTCCACCGGGAGCCAATTTTGAGGTGATCATAAGCCAATTAGCTGACTTCACCAAACCACAGTGCTCCAGTGTAGCGAGGTCTAGAATAACTCACCACAGCTGAAGCAGACACTACAGAAATAGGTGGTCTGTGTCTGTGTTATAAAATCCACAAAACAAGAGTATTGGGACTATTAGTTCTATTTCAGTTCTGATCACGGTTGATTGAGAACCATTACAGCACAGATGGTTGAAACTATGTAATGGTAAGTGCATTTGAAGGAGGAGACCACTTTTACTCAAAGGATATGTTTAAGATTTATTACAACAGGTACATTATTATTATTATACTATTTTTTTTTATTTCTGTTGCCATTTCATTTCAATGTGGTTTCCCATTCAACATTTCTTCAAATTCTTTTTTAGCTGTTTATATTTAACAGTCATAGTCAAAAGTTTGGACACTCGCTCCCACTCATATGAATGGGAGAGCGTCCCCAAACCTTTGACTGGTTTTCTATGTTTCCCACCAAGTCGACAAATAAGTTGCAGAATGTTTTCTACTTATCTTCATTAATGTAAAGTATTACAGGAGTGTCATGTTTCTGCTATGTAACTGCCAAGCT
This sequence comes from Apistogramma diplotaenia, assembly GCA_015052665.1. Lineage (NCBI taxonomy): Eukaryota > Metazoa > Chordata > Actinopteri > Cichliformes > Cichlidae > Apistogramma > Apistogramma diplotaenia. The sequence continues at coordinate 32,833 of VOQJ01005963.1, forward strand.
ACACTTCTAGATGAGCATGAATGTCAGTGATGTAGAGCTTTCTTTTACCAAACATATGTCTTTAAAATAAAAACAATGTCAAAATGACACATGAAGGGTGAAATATAGAGATACACCCACTTGGAGTATTAAATCATTGCTTCAGAAAGTTCCAAAATGTCTTTTAACTTGTCAGTGCCAATGACTTGTAACTACCTATTAGTGATTGTTACTGACTGCATCTGGAAGTTTCTCTGTGCCAACATAAAAAGGTTTGTTTGGCAGCACTCTTTGGATTGACCAATACACTGCACAATGGAAAAATCCAAGTAGCTCGGTGCAGATCTGTGGAAGAGATATGTAGATTGCGCGTGTTATTGGGGAGCTCGAGAGTTTACCAAGGTCCGGAGAAGACCTACGCTCTCACCTGTGTAGAAGGTGGCTCTGATGAAAGAAAGAAGTGCTCAAGACATAGCCCTGCATCAGTGGAACATCAGTGTCACTGTGTACTGTGATTTAAGTTTTATACTGCCATGTACTAAGAAACTACAAGTCCATTTAGATCAGGGCTTTCTATATTGGAATAAAAACCACCATGTTCTAAAATCAACATGTTCAACTTGAAACATTTGTCACTGACCAGATGGAGAAAAAAAAGAGATAAAAATGGAGTTACTGACTAAAATAACCAGCGGTCCGTTTGGAGGAGTGGGAGTGTTCCAACAGGGCAGTGACTCAAATACATACCAAAAGTGATTGTAGAATGATAGGACAGAATAATAAAGCACTGGAAATGTTCCAAAGTCCCGACTAACTGAACAGTCAATTGCATCAAAAACTGTGGGCTGTACTACACAGCGGCTTCAGTGTCAGAGGACCAGATCTGTCAAGAACAGAGATTAAAAGCATCAGAAAAAATCTTGTTTATGGCTACTAAAGAATCAGGTGAAGGTGCATCAGAAGAGCATTAGTACAAATTCAGTGGGATATATATATATATATATAAAAGCATTCATTCACCCATCTAAATAATTGGGTCAGTGGTTACTGAGGCGCATGATAAACAGAGGTCACCACCTTTCTGCAGTCAGTTACTACAGATCTCCAAACTTCATGTGGCCTTCAGATTAGTTCAAGAACAGTGTGTAGAGAACTTCATGGGATGGGCTTCCATGGCTGAGCAGCTGCATTCAAGGCCTACATCTCAAAGTGTAATGTGAAGCGTTGGATGCAGTGGTGTGAAGCACATCGCTACTTGGTTTAAGAACAGTGGAGGTGTTCAGTGGAGTGATGATTAAAGCTTCTCCATCTGGCAATCTGATGGATGAGTCTGGGTTTAGTGGTTGCCATGAGAACGGTACTTGTCTGACTGCACTGTACCAAGTGTAAAGTTTGGTGGAGGGTGGCTTATGGTGTGGGAACAGTTTGGGGATGGCGCCTTCCTGTTCCAGCTGTGCATCAGTGTACAAAGCAGGTCCATAAAGACATGGATGGGTGAGTTTGGAGTGGAAGAACTTGACTGGCCTGAGTCTTGGCTTCAACACCTTTAGGATAAATTAGAGTGGAGACTGTGAGCCAGGCCTTCTCATCCAGCATCAGTGTCTGACATCACAAATACACTCCAGGAAGCATGATAAAAAATTCCCATAACCATATCCTAAACCTTGTGGTCTTCCCAGGAGAGTTGAAACTGTTATAGCTGCAAAGAGCATATTAAACCCTTTAGATTAACAATGGGATGCCACTCAAATTCATATGCATGTGAAGGCAGATGAGCAAATATGTTTGGTAATATAGTGTATTTTGCAACCTGGGTTTAAGAAAACCACAATTAAATGAAAATGTCCAAACCTTGTTTTCTACTCTTAAAGCCATGTCTTATGCAATCCTTCTACCCCAGACAAACAAGAGTTTGGATGGATGTAAAATGTAATAATCAAAATTTATTTAAAAAAAAAAAAGGTTATGTCTTAATTTTCAGCAGACATGCAATCATACTTATCAAAATCCTTCCTTTCCAATATGCTCCAGTTCTTTTTTTTCTCTCCTTTTCTCCTTCACCTCCTTGTCACCCAACTCACCCCATTATTTCCTTTTCACATCTTTTTCTCTCCTTGTGTCTCTCCCTTCTTATTCCTCGGAAGGTCTCAGCAGAGCAGAGTATGATTAAGTCATGGACGGGTGCTGAGGGAAAACTCTGACCTCCTCTCCTCCCTTCTGCTCTGTCTTTCATTTTTCAGTCTCTCTTTCTTGGCTCTTTTCTCCCCTCAGAGCTCCTTTATTCTCGCTCTCCCATGTACCCCCAGCCTTCCAGATTGTAATAATAGTAATAATGATAATAATGGTGATGGGCCTGGTGACGGTGATGTAAAGAAACATAATATAAAAATAACAAACACTCTCTCCAACCAGTGACCATCATTTGACCTCCGCGGATGTGTGTACCTACGTGTGTGTGCGCAAGCCCTCTCGAGCTTCTGAAACACATACAGATTTGTGTGTCTGTGTGTGAGAGAAGAGAAATGTGAAAGGAAGAAGCGATACAGAAAGACAGTGAGGGAGAGTAAGTTTGCTGGCATGCTGTATATACGGTCACTTCCTCTCCAGTTTAAACAGAGCAGGCTGTGCTGGCAACCTCCACTCCCCACTCCAAATGGTTTGCATCATGTTTAACCCCCCCCCCCCCCCCCCCCCCCCCCCCCCCCCCCCCCCCCCCCCCCTCCCCCCCCCTCCCTCTCCCCCCCCCCCCCCCCCTCCCCTACA
>VOQJ01005963.1:63098-75535 GCA_015052665.1 Apistogramma diplotaenia
TTTTTTTATTTACTATAATTTGATTGACTTGTTTTTTTTTTTTTTTTTTTTTTTTTTAATTTTTCTCGGTTCCCTTTTTTTTTTTTTTTTCCACTTTATACCACCAACAACTGATAGGAGCATTGTGCTCGTGACTCAGCTGACAAACACTTTTTATGTGATCGTGGGAATGAAAGAAGAGTCAGCCTGCCCCGAAGAGAGCAACGGGAGAACGAGGAGGGGAGACGAGCTGCAGCTGGTACAGGAAGTGAGCATGATGCCAGCGGAAGGGCATGAGAGCAGTCGACAGAGCAGTCTCACTGGAGACCGCTTAGTCGCGCACACGCTCGCTATGTGAATAAGGAAAGTCTGGTTCCACCAGACATGTTGTTGTGTGTTTGCAAGTGTTATCAAGAGATTGAGGATGGAGAAACAAGACGTCGAGCCATCTCTCCCTCTGTGTTTATACTCAGTCTAAACAGCAGACCAGTCACTGAGGCTAATGGGGTTCTAATCTACAGCTGGACGACACACACACGTCATCCTCTGTATTTCTCAGACAGACAAGTAACCCCTCGATGCCACATGTGTGCTTCCAACATCCTCTCGCTCTTACCTTGATGTACTTTTTACACATTTTACCGCGTGCGAGTGCAGGGAAGTTATATATTTATCTGCTGTTTCTTTTTTTTTTAATAAGTTATTTACATTCCATTCATTTGGCAGATGCCTTTTCCAGAGAATCTTACATTTTTTCACCCACACAGAAAACAATTTGGGTTTGTGTCGTCCTCTGAGTTATTACCGACATACGGACGGGAAGAGCAAAAGATTAAACCCGAGTAAGCCCTTCAAGAGCCACAGCATTCCCCTTGGCCCTTCTTGTTAATTGTTAATCAGTGTGACATTTAGAGATAAGATGCTCACACATAAATGAGCAGATGCACACAGGCGGGCACTGAAGTAAAGAAAAAGCAACACAGAACCAAGGTGAAATAACACTAATGCTATCTTCTCACCTTTCTGCCATCTACGCCCATCTACTCAATCACACGACACACACATACACAGAGTGAAAGTGATGAGGCACTTGATAATTTATTACCCTTGTCAAAGTGAATGGAATACTAATGGACTGCTTTTAAGTGTGTAACTCCATGCTGAGAAGGTAATGGACACTCTGTTCTTGACAGGTCAGTGAATTTCTCTGTTCTGTGACGCAAGGAAACACACACGAACGCACGCACGCACACACACACACACACACACACACACACACACACAAAACACCCAGGGGCCCAGAGCGTGTCACCATACACAATAGCGTCATAGTTCCAGCAACAGATCCGGTAGTCTCACCTTCACACTTTGTGTGATACACAGAGCACATCTCACTGCCAACGCTTTCACATGAAGTCATTCTCAATAAATCAAAGGTCATAGCCTGTAGAGGCACAACACGTGGAGCCTATATGTGTCTCTTACAGCAACACTCACTTTTTTCTTAGTTCACCTAGAACTGCAATTATTTGCATGCATTAATTTGTTAAATTTGTTTCCCTTCGGGGCTGCATTATAAAGGCTCCTTATATATTCCCCCTAATAGATAATGATCTCATTATTACCTCCTAAGTTTGGGCTGCCTTTATTTATGTGTATGTGTATGTGTGTCAACCAGCCAGGCAGCCCCTCTCCCCCAAGGCCAGACAACTTTGTCCTGGCTTGTCTGTCCGCTGGACCACTATCAACGAGATGTGCAAAATTTATGATGTAAAGTTCCTGTTTAGTTTAATGTGTGTGCTTCTCCCCGTAGCTTCCAGCATCTGTGAATGACTAATGCATGAGCCTGTTGTACCAGTTTATATTTTCACTAGTGGGCTGGTATGAGCTAAGAGATTGTTTGAGAGCCAGATGCACAGAGGGATGCAGGTTTGCGTATGGTTACAAGATCGCTCTTGCATGCTTTCTGCTCGATGCATATATTTACAGCAGCAGCAAAGGCGATGCATTGTGAGGTGAAAGAAACAGGATGGGTGGATTTGTCAAGGCAGGTGCCCACATGTTAGTCAATCTGCAGGCAGGAAATTGCACTGGCATAGATACACAAACACACACATTGCCCACAATATACACCCAATTTGTCACCCAGGCCCCCACGGCAGCTGAAGCAACACTTCCTCCTTGTACTTCTCTTGACCTTGCTCTGCCTTGCAGTTCTCTAGAAAATTGATTTCATCTCTGTGATGCAAACACCTTAAAGTGAGAGGACATACATTTCTGAACCACTGCCACTGGAGGAGTGACAGAAGGGACAGAATGATGACACTTTTGAATGAATTTTCCTTGATTTCCTAAGATTATCCCATGACAGACTCTGTAATGACTTTATTGTGGCCACAGCTTTAACATTATGGGTTTTTTTAAGCACAGCAAATACTTATTTTATACTGAAGATCCAGATATTTCTGGGTCTTCAGCTGAAAATGTGCTAAATTTGCTAAATGACGACTTTCAGAACTCATTTGAAAGTCCATGTTTCCTTTCTTAAACTCTGGTGTTTTGTTCTATATTTTTATATTTGATTCTTTTAGGTGCGAAATGCTTTGGTCAGCAGCGGTTGTTTTAATTATACTTGACTAAATAGAAAACATCAAATAGGTGACAAATTAAAGTTAAAAAAAAAACTCGTACGTGACGCATCTTACTAGGGTACAGGGACACATTCTGAAAGCAGAACAGCTTCGGTGCACTTTGGCTTCATACAGGAAACAACACAATTCTTCCAAAACACATTTACTCATTTGGTGTTTTGATGACGATGGTGAAGATCGCTGTCGGACAATCGCTCACAGTCTCCCATGTTGAAATGGGTTGGTCTCACGTGAAGGCCTGAGCAGATTATTTTCAACATTTTTGTACTTTTTTTTTTTTTTAAACTCTTAAAACTATTCAGTGACCTCAACCCAGACACAGAGATGGTTTATCATAGGAGAAAGAGGTCAGGCAGAACACCTTTGCATTGAATTGCAGCAGCCCCTTTCTCCAAGCTGATCCAAATCATGCTGGCCAAATGGCCCCCGCAGCAGAACAAAGGCACCAGGTCCCGTCGCTGTAACGGTCAAAGAGTTTTTCTTGGCGCTGTTTTTCTTGACACCAGCTCAATGGTCAAAGTCTTTCCTTTAAATTGTCACCTATCTGTGCTATCCTAACAAGCTCGCGTTAACAACTTCCCATCTACTTTTTTTGGATTAGCCTGTTCTCAGACTGAATTGCCTTCCTGAATAATGTTTTGCCAAAAGCAGACAGACACAATTATCAACCGGCTATCACTAACAATATGCCATTTCTGCTCCCGAGGTTTATTGTTTTTTAGTGCGAGCACTCGAAGTAGTACAAGCAACGCTGATAGCATCTGAGATGCTAAATTAGTTTTTAACGCATGGTCGTTCAAAAGACCAACGGTCATGTTTACTTTTCTCAAAACAAACTTTGATACTTTGAAACAACATGCCCCAACATGCATTTCATCCGAGCATCCCACTAGTCTGCGGTGCGGTTTGATGTAACTTAAAACATATTATTGTTCTTGGGAAATCATAGCGCAGTTTTATGAGTGTTTGCCTTCACACGATTCATCGTCTACCACAGCAGGTGAACTGTGGGTATCGGGGCAAACTAATAATTCTGACACATTACTCTGTATGCATACTTGGCCATACGGCTCAGCTGCATTATATCTCAGTGCTTTTCAGCTTGTCAAAAGTAGAACCAGTCATAACAGCAAGAGGATCACCAGGGAGTAGGGTTGGGAAACAAATTCACAGAAAGAAGGAGAGGGAGAAAGTGTACCATATGTGGGTGAGAAACATGTTCTCATGCAGGCTGTTTTTCTTTTGTTTCAGCTGCACGGCCCCACCTTAAATGAGGACAGGGAGCAGGGGAGCGCGCTGGACAGAGAGGGAGTGGGGAGAGGTAGATGGGAATTCATTGAAGAATTGGGCATAATGTGCTCTGGGCAGTCCCTGACCCAGCTGTTTTCCATTCAGTGGGAGTCTTAAGCAGTGAAATGTAGCAAGGGTGGGATAGACAGACAAAGAGAGAAGTGAAAAAGGGGATGAGGAGGAGAGGCAATAAAATATGACGTGAGACACTTCATGTCAAGGTCACGACGAGGGCCATTTAAGTGATCTGTCTGTCTCATTTTTCTGTTTCCTGATGTTTTCGTGTTTTTCTCACAAACCAAGTAAGAGCTTGAAATATTCACCGCCTTTGAGGAATGAAAGTTTTCTTTTTAATGTAATATGGGAAACAATGAAGTGCTGTGTGTTTGTTTCATTTACGTCATGTAATAATATGAAAGACAGCAACACAGTCTGAGACCAGGGGAGCATTTCTCTTTGTTTCAACTCTTCTGTTTTAGTTATTAAAGCACGCTAAAGCTTCCGACGGCCGACTTGTTGATCTGGTGTCAAGAAATGCCACCTCAGCAATGGTTTAAAGTCTAAAAGTTACCACAAAATGACAATAATCAGCATAAACAACCCTTCTGAAATGATACATTACAAGCACCAGTTAAAAGTGCTGATTTCTGAATTTGTCCTCTCTTCAGCCCTGAATCCATAAAAGGCCACTTAATCATCAAAACTCTGAGAACGTCTGATTTCGTGTCACAGCGTGTCACTTCTCTTCATCCACTATCCTCTGAAATCCCGATAAAATCACAAAATGTAGAATAGTTGACCTGAGACTGAAATCAAAAACTCTGGGCACATTTATGAGGTCAAGTAAGAATCAGCGGTAACTACCGTGCAAATTTTAGCAACTAAACATGCAAAGAGCACGGCATGCTAAACAGCTGTTCAAGCTCCGCTCCTGATAAAACATCTCACACCATCCTACTCGTGCAGATACGCTGCCATTCAGATTTCAGCTTTGCTGGATTCTCTGTTTTGCTAGTCTGCATATGGAAGCCACAGAGGACTTACTGGCAGAACCTGAATCTGAAGATCCTGTCCCGAATAAAACAAATGCTGCAGGTCTTTTCACATCTACAGCTACATGCATGAACAATAAATATTTCAAAGGCGTTTAAAGCATGCTAGCCGCATGCCACAGCTAAAAGGCACCTAATATTTTTTGGAACTGTTTACTTGCATATCACATGGACAACAATCAGCTGAACTATCTTGCTTTGAGTTTGATTGCTGGCTCCACTGAGGTGTGACTGACAAAAGAGAATGCTTGTTTGACTGTGGCCTCAACGGATACGAGCTATTGACTGAAGTTTTTTCTTGAAAGAAGACAAAAGCAGATGTCAGTGAAGCAAGAAATAATCCTTTCTCATTCCAGTTCTTTAGGTCCGGAGTGATTGCTTATTACTATAAAACCTGGACTGAAACGTCTTTTTAAATCCTAGTTTGTGACCTTTTGACAGCTCCGGAGCAACTTTTTGAAAGAAAAATGACATAGTGTTGGAAACTGTATCAGGAGTCTCAAAGAAAAATCCTGGAATTTAAAAGAAAAACCTAAATTAAAAGTATTTCTCTTTAATTGTAGGCAGGCTTAAGTCGCTCTCTGTAGAGCTCAAACACAGTTATGAATAACTCTGCCCACAGCAACAGTCCATCACAGTTTAAATGACTCAACAGTTAATACCGTTACCCTTCTCATGTCTCACCTACTGAAGAACCAGGTTACACAAACGCCCGATGGAAACTAATCATACAACCTTGACTAATCATACAACCTTATCTATTTATGTTTTTCACAATAATTCCTGTTCAGGGTGAAAAAGGTCTCACGCTTCTTCCAGCAGACGCTTCCCCCCTAAGGAGGGCAAACATCTGTAATGTTTCCATCACTCCGACAACGCAGACAGACTGTCACCTTTTTATTAACATCTCTGAACATATTCATTGACCTCCATGTCATTGTTGGATTGAACCTCTACACAAATGCATGTAGAGTTTACAACCCCCTGAGCCTCCTCTGACAGAGAAGAGGGCACTGAGAGCTCAGTGGGGTTACCAGGGCCTGGCACCCACTCTGTCATTCACTGAGGGAAACCAGACACCTCAGACCTTTGCCACGTAATATGCAATGTCTCAGAATGGAAGAGTGGCAAGAGACCAGGATGGCTGTAGGCCTCCTGCCAGGAGTGTCTTGGTTTCTTGGTGTGAGCCGTGGGCACCAAGGCATCGAACAACTGCTCCTCAACTTAAGACCTAGTGCACCTATTTTCTTTCTTGTGGACATTTATAGTTTTCTGTCCCAGCATTATTATTATTAGCAAATATGTGCATGCGTGCAAACACCAACATATCATACACTTTGTAAAGAAAACACTGCATTTCACTTAGCTTCCATAATTTAGGTGAACGATAAAAGACTTTTTTGGAATCCTGTTTTTATGGAGTTTTCTGCAAAAAGGTATAAACAGCTGTGCATAAATTTTGGCCACTGATAAGTTTTTGAATTCCTCATGTCCCAGCAGCAGCAGCAGTAGTAGTTATTCTATTTCCACACGTAAAGTCAAATAAGCTGCTTATAATAATCTGGTAAAACTGTTGTCAGTCTTTACGATGTGTCGGATATTCCGAATGCTTGAATGCATTAAAATTAGAGAAAAATGTTCCCTTTCCAGGTTTGGGTAACAGAATCACGCGAGACGTGTGATAAATGTCACGCTGTTCCTTTTGTTTTCACCCACTGTTCAAGCAGCATAGAGCAGATGATTTCTGTCATTACACCTGGTGGATGTGATCTCTCAGGAAGCACGTCCAGCTCATGAATGCTGATTTAATGCACCTGAGAGAAGAAATGCTAATTTGTTTAATGTCAAGAAGTAATTTGTGGCAAGTTGCTTGACTTATATCAAACATCTGGAAGGCACTATGATTTCTTATGTGCTGGTGATAATAAGGTGATTTTCACACAGTGGAAAAGGATGTGCGTGCGTGTGTGTGCATGTGTGTGTGTGTGCCTGCCTGCCTGGCTGGCTTTGCTCCTGCTGACAGAGTAATGGATCTGTTCATTGTTGCATGTGGACTGTGTGTGATGTATGAGATTCATTTGAAATTCTCTGTCTTAAATGAGGCACTCACATGTCTCCATGTGGGAGAATATGGACCTGAAGGCCGACGTATTGTAGGAAAATGAACAGAAGTTGCTCATTTTTGCGGTCATCATTGCTGTGAAACGGCCTCCGCTGCGGTCTTTTGTCCCATACTTTCTTTTAATGTAAAACTCATTTCATGCAAAATAAAAGAGAAATCATTACAGCGGTCTTATACTAAGATTTTGCGCTGAGGTAATCAGGGGGTAGTTAAATTTGCAAATATATAAATGTGAATATTTGAGTTGAAGATAAATAAAATATTTGACACACTCCTTTGTAAAATCCATTATGCAATTTATTTTATTGCCAAGTTGATTTTGAGTATAGTAACAAACAAACAAACAAACAAAAAAAGGCTTTTTTTTCACATTGGCTTTTAAAAAAATAAAAGCCTTATCGACATTTTTATCGAGACATCATAATCAAATGAAATGATAAAAACACACAATTGGAATTTACACACACACAAAAAAACATTTAAACTATAAACATTTTGACATGCAATAAATACATTCATTTCACTAAAGCAATATTGACACTGAAATATGCAGAATGCACAAAAAGAAAATACTGTTTGGTTTAAAGTATTGCTTTTAATTGCTTTGTTTGTTTTTTAGTTGTTCGGGCACGCCTGATTCGTGCCTGCTGAAATATGATCCTGTCTTCTACTGAGAAAAAAAAATCTCATTTCCATTGTAAATTCGTGATGCATGTATTCTGTCATGTATTTTTCCATCTATTCACAAGTAATACTGTCTACGTGGCGGTCTGTGTTACTGCATAACAGCTTTGTCCCTGAACCACAGTCGGGCACAACCACCTCAAAATGTCAAAGTGGTCGTCATTAGATCATAATCCGTCATTTCTACACTTTTTCTGACCATTTTTCCAAAACCAAAATAGATGCTTGTGCATGTGTCTTTGTGTACGTAAGTGTGTGTGAGGACCCTGAGGCTCTGTAACATTTTGGCACAGGTTTCAGCGTGTGACGGGTGAAAGCCATCAGTGGAAGCGCCTTTTCCTTAAAAATGACTTTTTCTACAAGAAGCGACACTCCAAACGGAGCAGAGCGAGCTAATTAAATCTGACCTAATCTGGAGCAGCAGTCTGCCATCCAGCTGTGTGTGTGTGTGTAGGAGTGTGTTACAGAGATATTCTGACTGCACCAAATTCCTGCTTGTTTTCTCCTGGCTTCTCTGTTTGTCTTAAGATTTCACCTTCTGCAGCAGAAGTTGCACACTGTAAAGTAAACAGTCGAAGCTGAGGTCCACTCAGTCTGGCTTTGCATGTGTTCAAGGTAGAGACAGAGAAAGAGATCCAAGCAAAACAGATGCGGGAAGATGCGGGCAGCCAGAAGCCTCTTCGCTATTCCACTACAAAGAGCCTACTGTAGGTCATGTGCTGATTTGGTGATAATTGCTAGGTCTGGGAAGAGGATGTCATCTCAGATGGCACACCAATATAAACATTACAATTAAAAACATGAAAATGACCTGCAGCAATCAACAATGAAGGGGCAAAAAAATAATCATAATGAAGAAAAAAAATCATGTTCTCATGAGATTAAATTGGAAGCGGGTGGAAAAGAGTGGTGAACAGAGACACACACGACGCAGCCAGCTTTCCTTTATTTACTGAAGGTTAAGACTATCAAGTACAAGCTATTTTTCTCTCTGTTTCTTTTCCTCTCAACCCTCTCTCTATTTGTTCTCTCCATCACAGCGCATGACTTGGCTGGTGCAGCTGAGGCCTGACTCAATTGTGCAATTTCATACATGTTTACTTTACTGGCATCTTTCTGAGCATATTTTCCCTGAACATTTCCTCTCACATTATTCTGCATTTCCTCTACAACAATAAGATGTCTTTAATCTCCCCTTTGTAAGCCATTTCTTGGCTGGAGGATCAGAATACAATAACGATGTTAGATATGTTTTTTGTTTTTTTTTTGGCCCATCATCTGCTGTATTTTAACACATGCCACAAAGTTCATTTTGCGAAATTGATCAGGGCTTGAAGAAAAAGAAAGTAGCTCTTCACATAAACATTTAGACAACTGTCTTCTTCAGCATGAAAAACAGCTGGAAGTAAGTGGATCATGGGAGAGGAGGGAGGTAGCGGGTGCTGCGGGTCAGCGGTTTGTGTTAAGTGTAAGAGGAGAGAAGGCACAGGGAGAGAGGTGAAGAGGGAAGCTGTGCTTTTGAGGGTACAGGGGCGGTGAACGAGTGTGGCCCAGCGCTGCACTGGAGGGAGGGAGGAAAGGAAGCAAAGTGCCAGAGGAAAAGCAATTGTGGGACTTCTAGGGGATCGTGAGAGTAATAAAAAAAATCACAATACAATGATTTTTCCAGAAAAGTGCAGTTCAGAGAAATAAATCTAAAGCAGCTGCTTGTAATAAAGACTCTTGAAAGTGTCAGATATCTCCCTTGTACTTCACCCTGCTGCACTGTGGGAAAGGCATTCAGACATGTAGATGGGCAGGTGCATTATGTAGCCACATCAGAAGCCTTCGCATGCTCACACTCATACAAATTATTGCAGGATAACTTAATACTTGTTATACTGAAGGCACATTTGCACTAACTGACCGAGTCAGTTTCCTCCTTTAAAAGCCAAACTCAGGCTTGAATATTAATATCTGAATGTAAGTGCTCATAAATGGAAATATGTCTCATGTCGTCCTTACGTTCCCACAACTAACCACACTGATAATGACTTTCCTACCAAGGTAAAGCTGGTTACAAGCTAAGTTCACCCACCCATGCACATCGTGGAAACCTCAAAGTTTGTTGAGTTTACTTTTGAGCATCTGCGGCGTCTGTTTAATGCTTCAGTCTTTTTGGCACACCTTATGAACTGTAATAAATGTCGAACAGTGGTATGTTTCAGGCTGTGCCGCCTGTCAGAGTCACAGCGGTGACCTTGGCCTGATGCGACTGGAAGAAAGCTTAAATGCATACTTTGAATTTTTTTAACATTAAAGCCAAATCTTTTTTTTTTTTTTTGGTCCATAAGATGCTGCTGGAAATCATCCAGAGAAAGAAAGAAGGAAAGAAAGAGAGCAAAATAAATTCCCACACCTCGTTTTTTGTGGGTTTTGTTTATATGTGCACTCGTTTTATTATAAAAATTAATTTAGCTAATAAACTGTTTTAGATGCCTAATTATGTTACTATCAAAACATCTTCATCAAAACCGCTGTGGTGGCAACAAGGGTTTTTCTGGGCTGCCTTGTCATATAAATAACATTAACAAAGGCAAAGGGCATAAAACCCCATGGAGTGGGTGGCTACATCAGTTAATTGAAACAAGACTCTTCTAATTAGACTAAGTGAAAGAACCACAGAGCAAACGAGACACTGCCAAGTTTTTCAATTAGGCTTTATAATACACTCACTAGGGTGTTCAGTATTATCATTCAATTTTGCCTCAAAGTTTAAAAAATGTTCAAAATATGGACGTAATGTACAGTAAATAAAGTGGAAATTTATGAGAGCAGCAGGATGCCAAAAGCATTTAATCCACGAGATGCTTAAATCGTAACAAAGCATCTGAATGGCTCACCGTGCAGCCCTTGAAAGCCCACAGAGTGAAATCACTGCGACACCGAGCAGAGGTTTATTCCCAAAGAGCAACGAGGGGAAGGAAAAGAGAAGATGCAGTCTACTTGTTTTCTGAATGGCGCGTTTTAGAAGTGTGGACAGGCTTTCATACTGAGACAATGGCTCGCGTCCACCCCGCTGCGCTCTCCCTGCTCCTCTCCCTCCCCGTCCTCCGTCTTTCTATCTGCTTCTGAGTAGAAACACACGGCACATCCTGCTCAGCGCGACACACCAGCCAAAAGTTCACTTCCTGCTCCTCAGCTCTTCTCCTTCACACCAACCCTATTCCCAGGACATGCATTACCAACCCTTCATGCGCTCAAATAGCACAGGGACGCACAAGCAGACGAGCAACTGCTTCCTCTTTCTATCCCCTCTCTAGCATACACACATAAATGCAGTTACGCAAATTTAAAACAGTGTGCTTCCTACAGAAATGCTCAGACATTATCTTGTCACACCAAATCTGTGCAAAATTTGGTGCGACAGTGGAAGCAGCATGTTATTTGAACTATGAACGAGAGAGTGCCCAGACACAGGAATTCCCACGGCTGACATCTGCCTGGTTTTACATTTGTAACACATACACATGCTTGCGGATGAAGCCTCTACTGGTATTGCTTTTATTATTACAGCTATTTTTTTTATTATTTTTTTTGGTCACAGAGCTAAGCACCAAACAAAACAAGCCGGCTTCCTGTGTGCTTGTGTGCCTGAACGACCTCCGTCTGACTCTTGTCAAAAGTTCAGTAACCTCTGAAGAAAGGGGGCCAAACAATACGAGGCTAGTTTTCACAGTCAACCAGCAAAGCCGCTGCATGTCTGTTTAAGGAAGTACACATGATGCATCATGTCTTTCACAGAGAGAAGGGGGAGAGAGATATTTCACAACACGGAGCTTCTCGGCTCATTTTTACTGTACTATATTGAGCTCAATGCCTTCATATTTACTAAACTGTGGTTCAGATATTGACAGTCACTTAAGGTACTAGCAGAATGACTTAGCCTTATGTTAAAACAATGGAAGTGGTCAGCCTGACATAAGCATCTTTGAATAAAGCTAAACAGTAAAAATGTATACCACATAGTATTTTAAAAAAAAGGATGTTAATACCACCTCATCTCGCCACAATAAAACTGTAACAACAAAAGGATAAACACAGAAATAGCCACAGGTTTAACACAGGACAACAGTCCTGTTAATAAAAAATTTAAAAAAACGAAAGTGTGTGTGGGTGAATGTGTGCATGTATGCGTGTTGATCTATAGTTTACAAAAGAAAAAAAATTAGCATCCCCACGCTGGGTTCAGTCCTGAGGTAAGCACCAAGTTCACGTGCGCTACTTTCAGTTCAAATGAAAATGAAGTAAAGAAAAGTGACAAGAAACAACATGTTTGATACGATTGTATGCTACAGAAAGTAAGCCCTTAAATTATTGTTACATTAACAAACAATTTCCCAAAGAAGTAAGTAAGGCACACTGTATGCTTTTTTTTTTAAGATTAAGATTCACTACGTCTATCACAGTGTATTTATGGCTTTAGTCTTCACATTCACCCTCTGAGGTTGGCATTGGTACTATAGTGGTCAAACATTTCTAATCTGAATTGAGGACTAGTAAAAGTGGAACAAGACCAAAACAAAAAAAAAAAAAAAAAAAAATATTTTTTTTGAAATAAAAATTTAAATATTTTTATTTGTTTTCTTTCGACAACCTTTAAGTGCTCTTTTTTTTTAA
>VOQJ01005971.1:1780-13643 GCA_015052665.1 Apistogramma diplotaenia
AAATTATAAATGGAGCCTAGAGGGGGAGGGGGGAAAAAAAAGACCCCACATCAGGGTTTCTGGCACTAGAAAAAAAAAAAAGGGAGAAGGAAGGGGGGAAGGGGAATGGTGTTGTGAGAATGAGGGCAGATTCCTGGAAGGGCACCTGCTGTGATAGCCATACACTGTTAAACACAAGAGGCCTACTGTGTCTGATGTCCGCTGAGACGCACATACGCAGAGTCGTTCATATACACATCAGACCTCAGATGAACAATGACCTACGCTTCATGCATGTGGACTTTTGTGCATGTTCTGCTATAGGTGCAACACTCCTAATGATCATCTCTTGCAAGGCTGCTCTGAAGGTCTTGAAGGGACTTACAAAGTGAGAAATACAGATTTGATTATTGCAAAGAAGGATTTAATTACATTTGTCTTTGTTTCGTTTTTTTTTTTGTAAACAATGACGACTAATATGGTTAACACATGGTTGTGAACAGATGTCCACACAACGTCGTCCCCACAGAGCAGTATTTTGTAGTGACTTTGTAGCTATTTACAGGTTCGTACCTCTAAGTTCTGTTTCATTTGCTGCATGGTGAATGAATTAATTCAGCGTCAGCATCATAAACTCAGGAATGCTATCACTTACACATGAAGCCAATTAGCTCAGTTGGATAAGCAGCTTACCCAAATGCGTGTGGTTCGGAGTCTGAGTCAGCAATGAAGTCTGTTTGTTTTATCCTTCTCATTCTTCTCTTGAGAAACTTTATTTTAAATTCACTTTATTTCATTTTATTCTAATTGATAAATAGACAGTAGAAAACAGTTCTCGACTACAAACTTTCCCTTGTTAGAAAGTCTAAGAAGCACCTTGAACCAACATCGAAGGAACATCCACCGCACCGCTCCAGCTTACATTTTGGGACTATTTTTCAACCACGACTAGACATCGAGAAAAGCCGATGGTTATTCAACGCTCGCACTGTGGCGACAAGGCTCCAAATGTCCATCTTTGATTTACAGTTTATCTCCTGGGCAGATTGGACCACATCACCTTTTTTAAGAGCACTGTAATGATCGGGATAAAAATCTCTTTTTGAATAGTTATTTTGTATTTGATTACAGAATAGACTGCATTCATATCTTTTTTTTTAAAAAAGGATGTAAAACACCAATGTGTCAGCATTCTTATAAATAATCTATAAAGTATGTGAAAGGATTAGAGGCCACTGAAACAAAAACCTTCTCTCAGAATTAAAAAGGAAAAGTTTTTTCTAATGTCTCTAATTCCCTTCAGCAAAAAAAAGCAATAAAATATTCAAATTTAACCAGAGCATATATATGAGACACCTACAGCAACATGTGTGTACAGCCTATCTCACCTGCCCCAGTGAACAGCTAGGTTTTGTCCAATAGACATGAGGAGGTCCTGAGGTCCATGGTCCCACTGACATTCCTCTGCCCACTGAGTGGCAGATCGCTCCAACTCATCATCCCAGATCTGCATGGATATAAAAAGACAATCATTCATCAACTACTGCATATTATGCTTTGCTTCTGCAACCTGTTCAAGGCTTCTGCTTTAGCACTTTCTCCTTTCCCATTAGGCAGAAACTAAGCCGCATACAGCTACAACATTATCCTTAGATGGTGACATTTGAGCGGCGCTGCTGGCGCCTGGCCTTGGTCCACTACAAATCTCCAGCAATCACAGCTGAATTACCCAAATTTCCTCAGTGGGATTCGTTATAGCGGTGGACAGGAGGGTGGAAAGCAGAGAAGATACCTGACACCCACTTTGGAGGGGCCACTGTGAAGTGAGTGAACACTCCATGCACCATGGCCCCTCAAAGTACATCCCTTCAGTAAATTTCCAGCCTTTTGGTGGTCGCTAAATCATGCACACACAGACACCGCTGTAACTCCAAACACCCTTACACTAACACAAACACATACACTGCCTGTTCACTGGAATTTGAGAGAGTAAAGACAGTCTACAGACATTTTCCTCTGCACTGTAACCACACTCCAGAGACACACAGGCCACCACTGCTTCTCTCAAGTTTACGGAGCACGTGGTTTTCAATAACCTTATGTGTGTCTCAACAATAATCCCTCTCCTATTTTACATATTAATCTGCCAAGCAGTCCATTAATTTTCACTGTCCAGCCTTATTCTCTTTCCTCTTTTAACCAGGCCCCATGTGCTCAGCTGTTTGCAGGTAGGACAGAGTCAGCATTATTATCCTCCCCATAAAAGACAGGCACAGCAGGCTGGCAGTAGTTTACAATCTTGACTACATGTTTCCAGCTGAGAGAAAAGTCTGTTTTTATTACAGCAACACGACTTTTCTAGGCCGGCTAAAACCCTCATTACCAACCTCATTTCAGCGCTTAGTGGTGCTGACAGATGAACATTAAAGGACACCTATTATTCTTTTCCTTTTTTTCAGTCCTCTGTGTGTGGGTGGGGTCAGTGCATGTGTAAATAAGATCTACTAGCCACAAGCTCAATCTAAAGATTGCTGTAAATGGTCACTTTTTTCTATTTATGGCTCTGTATGATGTCAGCTAGAGCAGATATTCTTGACTGTGAGCTCGGAAGCCACACCCACCCACTGTTCAAACCTTCTGTTTGAGAGATGCAGCCAAGCAGATGAATGCCGGGTTAAAGCTTTAAACCAGCATTTTATTGAACTGTGAGGTCCAAGAAAAAAAAAGTGTATAGTAGGTTTTTTTGTTTTGTTTTCTGAGATGAAGCAAAATGTTAGCTGGTAAATTTAAATCATTTTAATCTACATGATAATACTGAAGTAGGTCATTGGGCTCACCATGTACTCCATGTTTGAAGCAGTGGGGTAAACTCCACCCCTCAGCTTGTTGTGCAGCTGAAGAATCTCCTCACGGTCTGACCAGAGGATGGCTCTACGGGTCCTGTTACCAGCTGTGTTGCTGGTGCCTTTCTGGTCTGCTTCCTCTTCATAGCGGCTCAGTAGGTTTCTGAGCTCGCTGGAGTCTGGCAGGAAGAGGGAAGCTGAGTCTCTGATGCAGAACAGCATGAGGATGAGGACGAGGGGCCAGGTCACAGTAGCGCAGGTCATCCTGACACTTGAGCTGTGTGGTTAACGCGTTCAGACTTAAGTGGACAGCAGCTTGTAAATGAACAGCGTTTTTAACAGTCAGATAAAACCTGCAGGGTGGGAATGATGATTAAATGGCAGTTCCCTTGCTGTATGAGTCAACAAAGGCATCAGATTACTAAATATGGACACACACACTGCATTACTTAACTAATGTAGGAGGCACGTCCTATGATAAAGCTGTGAATTAATTGCACAAACTTGGAAATAACCTGCCCAGCAAAACTCTGTCACCTCTTTGAGGTTGTTTTTAGTAAATGAAGCTCCAATAAAACTATAACTCTTTAATATTTCCTTTGTGTTGCTGTGTGTTATAACTCCTACTGAAGCAGAGCATCATGTGATGGTGAGGAGCAGTAAAACAAAGCAGAGTTTATTAACTCACAAAGGGACTTTTTCACTCTGCAGCTCTGCTGTGTGTAAGTTGGGTGTTCTGCCATCGTATGACTGTTTTATTAGTTATGCCAAGAGACTCTGATGCAATCAAAAATAGCTTTGCTGCAATAAGTTAATTTCTTTGTGAAGCTTTTGAATGCTGTTTTATTTGTAATAATTTAATGTGCATTTTTGAGGCTACAGCAGTGGCGTTGCAGTGCAGTGCAATACACCGGCAGGTGTATGAAACAGACCTCACAGCCTCAACATTGACCGTCAATCAACTACTCTGAGAAAGCATGAACAAAATTATTACCATAAACTTCCATTAGGTTTATATAATAAACCACTTTGCTTTGCTTTTGAGATGCTGTGATTTGTAGATGATTGCCTTGCAGCATAATGAGACATAGAATTGTTACATTATTACTCTTTAAGTGGTCCTTTGATGACCAATGCCAGCGTTGTAATGTACAAGGTTTTTTTTCTATATTTTTTCTTATTTATAACAGCTTCGATTATTTGACCAGAAAAAATAAATATGACATGAACTGCTAACTAATCAATTAATTTCTATATGAGAAGAACTATGTCAAAAATCGAGTGACTGTAACCCTGCTGGACTCAGTGCACCATGGTAAACAATACACATAATCATCCTCATCACCTGCATCTCTCACAATATTTTCTAACCAAACTAAGCAGCAGGATCAGACAGTTCAGGTTGACAAGTTCTCACCCAGCTGAACTCTCTCCACACTGCATTCCTCACACATCTAATATTGTGTAACTGACTCTGGATCTGACCTCCGTCTGAAAGGCAACAAGTTACAAGGAAGACATCCAAAATGAAAGCTAAACAAAATATCCCTAAGTCACAAACCTTTTGAAAGAGAGAACAGCAGTCAGTCAGAGTGATCGGAGAAGAAAGGAAAAATAAACCTGCTTGCACTGGTTGCACTTATCCTTGAATCCCTTCACCTCTTTCCCTTTGGCTGCAAACGCAGCCCGAGGTCTGGCATCAGCTCTGTGTCAACACGCTGTGCCAGCTCTGGGCACAGTGAGCCAACAAGCAGCCCAGCCACCACACCCTTCTTCTTTCCCTGTGCACCGTCTTCACACTGAACCTCTACCATCTTCTCTGTCTGGGCCCTTCTCAAGGCGCTCATGAATTCTATACCAGAGTGACAGACTGAGCAGAAAACCTGAACACACGTACATATCAACACCTTGTCTATGTAAACTCTGGTGCTGATCCAAGGGGGGGTGACCTAATCTCCAGTGCACATTGAGGCTGAATGTAAACAAAAGCACATGCTCATTTTATTATTTAGATACATTTTTGCAATTACCTAATTTTTATTTTTTGTTTTATGTTTTGTTTTTTGTTTTTTTCCAAGAACTCTGGAACTCTGAAATGTAAGTTTCTTTGGATGAAGTACAAACTTTTGATCATATAGAGATCCTCTAAATCTGGCATAACATTTTGAAAATATTTTTTCTACTTTGTCCATAAGGTTACTTCCTGCACATACTGTAGCATTTTCCCTCACGGTGCTGCTGCTGAGTCCATTGCAGTTTCCAGGCTGCAGACACTGAAAGGCAGTGTTTTTCTAACATCCTCTATTAAATCCACAACTAAAACATCACAGCTGTGAGTGTATGAATAAATCTGGGGGGGGGGGACAGTAAATCTGACCAGGGGGGCAGCTCTGTTTTTCTTGTTGTTGCAAAGTAATATGCATTATAAAATACAATTCACCGCAAATTAAGCGCATTGCTAATAAAGGCGTGCTCACCTCTCTGTTTCTTAGTTAGTATCCAGTTGATTGAATGTTTTCGGTGCAGCTTCCTCTGCGCGCCGGAAAGCTGTATTAAAATTCTCTTGTGAGAGGACCGAGCTGCTGCTGCTGCTGCTGCTCCTGCTGCTAGTTGGCGATGTTCCTGAGGAACTGTGTAACTCCTGAGCAACTCTGAGAGCCTTATATAGAGAAGGAGACCCCTCGGGAACAGAGGAAAAAATTACTGTCTCTCCCCACTTGCCAGCTTCCCTTAAGTAGACTATGTTCTTGGCACACAGAGCACACAGTGCGCAGACTAATGTCAGGAGGACGTCTACAAATATTGTAAATCAGCGGTCTGTCAAAACAGCGCTTAGATTATAGTGAGTCACTTACGTTTGGCTTAGATAAGAAACGCGCTCCAGACGCAACAAGCGCGAAAGTGGATCATCAGCAGTTACAACTAAGATGACGAAATCAAAAGGAAAAAACAGGTCATGTTTACGGCAATTCCAGGGTCAATATTAGAACTCAAGACCACACACATAAGTTGTAATTATTGGATTTATTAATGGTTAATAAATAATTTACCAGTGTTTTCTAAATGAGTTCATCCACCACTATCCATTGGCCGGAAGTCGTTTCTGTTTGGTCGTTTTTTTGGTTATAAACGCAGATGATTCACTTTCATTGAAGGGAAAACTAAAAAAATGGTGCTGCTTCTTGAAAAGATTCATCCGTCAGTGTGGGGATATTTCATCTCATAACCTACAGCGCTGTGCAAACGTTTTGAGCCACTCCTGATTTCTTTGTCTTCGGGAATAGTTTTCCAGGCTTCTTGAAGGACATTCAAAACAAAAGGTCCAGGGTCTGTGGATGCCGTGACAGATATTATTGCATTGTGTGTTTTTCTATCCAAATATGTTTTTATTGTATTGCCAGTGTTTGTGATCGTGTTATGCTGAAAAATAAACTAGTTGTCAGTCAGATCATTTCCAGTAGGTATCTGATGGTACTTTTCTGGTTTCATAATTCCATCAGTTTGAACAACCACTGACTGAAATGCCAGACTTGACTTTCAGATACTGTTCATCTGCTGTACATAATTTTTAGGCTTAACAGTTATTTTGTCCTCTGCCTGTTAAACTGTGTTTAACAGGCATTTTTGTATACTGCATTGAAGAACTGGGTACAAACTGTGTGTTTTTGTGACAGGCTGCTAGTAACAAAGTGCCTAAATTGTCTGGAGCTTGTAAAAAAAAGCAGGTGGACTTCTTTAAACAGTGGAGAGGCCCAGGTACTTAAGCCTGAATGGGGGTTGTCCCGTGGAGCTGTTCTTGACCCACTAGTGTTCATGTGCATAATCAAACGTTCCAAGGTGTGAAAAAGGGCCTGGGTCATTACAATCCATGCTTTCAAGTAAAATCCCTGTGAGACTTCGCCCCACTCTATCAAGTGACTTATTGGTGTCACCTGAAGAAAGGTGTGAGTGGTCGTTCACAGTGGGCATAGATGACCTCTTTCCTCAAGAGTGCAGTGTACAGTTGAGTCTTGTCCTGTGGAGGTGGCTCTTCTGTGCTGCGTCATGCAGTTGTGAAGTGGTGGTTTGGTTTCTCCAGCGTAGAGGTCTGAGCACTCCTCACTGCACCGGACAGCATACACTATGTTGCTTAGCTTGTGTTTGGGAGTTTTCTCCTTGGGATGAACCAGTTTTTGTCTTAAGATTGTGGCTGGGTCTGAAGTACACTGGGGGACTTTCTCTGACAAACCTGCCACATAAGGGATGATAGTGTTGTTCCTTTTGTCATTCTCATCCTCCCTAGTTGGTGACCTTCTTTCTTGTGCATCTCTGCTGATTTTGGATAAGCACACGTTATACCATTACCTGGATGACTGAGAACCTACACAGACCACTTTAAAAATTACAAGAAAGTTTGGCTCCTTGGAAGCAAAAAAAAATGTAAAACATGACAAATTTTTTCACAGTGCTAAGGAAAAGGAAAAAGAAAATTGCTGCTGTACTTTTCACTATTCCAAGTTTCATGTCTTTCTATAATATAGCAGGAGAGGAGAGTTTCATTTCAGTGCTTCTGCTCTAGCCATCATAGAAGATTAAATCTAGGCAAAGGGTCCATAGTTTGGCTTTCATTGCTACCAAGTACAAGCATGCAACCAAGCAACAGTGACAGTAACAATTTATCTAAATGTTTTCCTTATCAAATTACACTTTACTTACAACTCATTCAGAGGCTGTAATTTCTTATGCTTGTGCATTTGAATGGCATCGCCTCCACACTTACAGTTCAAGATGTAAAAGCTTCTCAGTCAGAGAGCTGAATACTGTCTGATGTCAGATGAAAGCCTGAAAACACAACTCCATTTGAATTGCGACCACATTAAAAAGGTTGAGATTTTAAAAAGGGTTAGTCAGTAAAAGAGCACTTCCTATAACTTGTGTCAGTTGGAAGAGAATAAAGAGAGGAAGGAAGCTTGGTGAGCTGGCATGAGAAAACAAGAATCTTCTGCCCTGAAAAGCGGGTTCACGGTGTGACGCTGTCATATCTCCTCACTGACCCTTATATGAGTATGACACTCAGAAGGCGTGCCAGCAAACTAAACCCTCTCTTCCTACGAGGACTCTGCCAGCTTGGGCTCTTAGCTTATAATTATTGGGGAGGTTGTCATGTCTGTTTTATTGATTTTTTAACAGGAAGTCTGACCCATCATGCCTTACGGAGATGCTTGTAGTGATGTCCATGATATTAAAGAGAAGAAAAGACAAAAGATGAAGCAATTCACGATGTCACTGAGTAAAATGCTTTGAGAGAGATCTGTGATCCAGATTTAGAATTTTTTTTATCTTGATTTTGGAAAGGTGACAGTATAGATAGTTGAATGCAGATGTCTAATGGAGACCCTGGACATCTTCCACCTATATGAGAACTGTATAAGAAGAAGCTCCATGATGCTAAATAAGGTCAGTAAACTTACACAATAACTCTCATCTGAATCTGTTTTTGACTCTCCTGAAGCTGTCATTACAGACTGATTAGTCACACATAAATCCATCCATATGCTGGGAAAAGCGTGAATATTTCATCATGTTATCTCATAATGTTATCACCATTAGAGTTCCAGCTTTGAGTCTTATTCTGGTTTTGATCACAGTTGGGGTAAATACGAGGTAACATTTAACCTCCTAACATCCATCAGGTCACCAGGAACCCATCTAGGGTTAGGGCTGGGCTTTCTTTGAGCCACATGTTAAATAGGCAAATTATTTTTTTTAGAAACTAAAAGTTTCTAAAATAAAACCTTGTAAATTCTGACACAAGGGGTGGATCTTAATCAACCCCAAACTCTACCCCTAATTGATGAGCTGTCAATAACCACGTTTGATTATTTCATTTACCGAATATTTTGCTGCTCACTACTCTGCACCTTAAGCTGATAATGCAGCTGCATGCCCATGTGCAGAATGAATAAAAATGCCATAATATGGCATGGAAAGCCAGTAAAAATCCTTTTTGTTTTTCCCTCCACCGAGCCTTGATGACTTATTACAAACATCCAAGCTACGATGATTTACTTCTCAGAAGTGTTATTCATTGCACGGGTCCATTAACCTTGATATATAATTCATTCCAGGCCAAATGGAAACTGGAAACTCTCAACTCTGCATTAGTCTCAGCTGAAGACAACAGGAGGATTACACAACTCAAACATCCCCTTCACGTTTACTTGGGTATTACGTAAGCTTCAGCAGGTGGGACACAAGTGCTCCTTTTGTAAAGATCAAGAAGGAGCCACCGGACACGATATACAACCATGACAGGACAGTCCTCTGTGACAGCTGGTTTATTTGGACAGACGTCCTTGAAACTCGGGTTGCCATAACGCTTACCTTGCTGAGAAGTAAACTGTGCACTCGTGAAAGAAGCAGCACTAAAAGTGGAGGAAAAACTGGGGGAGAGTGAATGAAGAAACCATATGGTACCCGGGGATGATCATAAAAACTAACCAGTGGGCGGACAGTAATGGAACAGGAAATGCATAAAATCACATGCTTGGAAGGACAGATTAGTAAAGTGTAAGCACAGGAAAACAGGAAATCTGTGTGGAGAACCCCTTGATACTGAAGCTTTAGAGCTTTAGGTTTGTAACATCTTTAAGTAAGGACTCCATGTACCTGCTTCAAGGTCACTCAAGTTCACAGAAACATTAGAATAAAAGCAGAAACGTGGTCTTGGTTTACCTGTGCCACTAATGTATACTATACATTCACCAACCATTCGTTACATTAGTAGCATAATGTAAATTAGTTACATTGTGCTAGTCGCAGATTGTAGCACTGTTGCACGTCAGGTTACTGCAGAGGTCGTAGATTGGGGTCTCGGGAGGGTTTGCAGTTATGATACATGTATGGCATAGATTTAATAGAGAAACATAGATGCATCTAAATACACTGAGCTCCTGCCATGTTATCAGCTGCCTCTAAATTTGTGTTAATGAAGGTAAATAATTTTAAAAAATAACAGTGTCTACTAGAAGTGTCCAGTTTTGCCCTCAGTGGGGGTTTTAATAGTGGAATCAGGGATACACAGTCTTTAGCGTACAGTCTAAACAGTAAAACATGTCAGAAAGGAAATAATCTTGGGTTTCAAATTGCAGCTTGCATATATGGCAGCTGGATCTTAAAAGACATTATTATGGTCCTTGTTAACTTCTCTATTAACCCAGCCATGGGGGTGAGGGGGGTAAGCAGTGTAAAAGCCTTGCCAAATCAAATATGCAGATCATCAAGAATGTGATCATCAGGGCCTGCCAGCAGAAACGGTGCCAACTACTGTTGGCCAAAGATAACAGAAGTAGAGAGAGGGGCCGGGGGCATGTTCAGAGGCACCCAGAGAAAAAGAAAGTCAGGAGCGTGGAGGTGAGAGTGAGACTTGTACGGCTGGTAAAGGAAGACAGCTGGCAGATCTGAAGGAGTGGGGTAGATATATCGCGTGCGCAGAAGACCAGGTGGAAGGGAAGCAAGACAAATCCAGATTGTTCTGCCACGGTGTAGACAGGAAGCAAAATGGAGTAGAGGTGATCTTGAAGAAAGTGGTGAAGAGAGCGTCAGACTGGGTCATGAGGTTGAAGCTTCAAATCAAAGGGGTGATGCTGAATGATGTCGGTGTGTATGCCCGGCAGTTTGGCTATCAGAAGAGAGAGGGACTCTGGAGTACGCTATGAAGTGGTAGTGTGCGTTCCCAGGGGGGAAGGCAGTGGTGATTGGAGCAAACTTCAATGGACGTATAGGTAAAGAGAGAATGGGAGTGATGTGGAAGTGTTGGGTAGATATAGTATTAAGGAGAGAAGTGTGAAAGGATAGATGGTAGTGGACTTTGCAGAAAGGATGTAAATGGCTGTGGTGAATACACTTCAACAATAGGAACAGAGTGATGTGTAAGAGTAAAAGAAACAAGTGGACTACATCTTGTGCAGCACTGATAAAAAGACTGCAAAATAGTAGTTAGGCACCATTACGTGGGATGTAGAATGACTTTGGTCATTAAGAGGAGGAAGCAAGTGAAGGCAGCAGCCAGAATGAAATGATGGAAGCTGAAGAAGGAAGAATGTTGAACAGAGTTCCAGAAGGTGTTGAGACGAGCTCTGGGTGATAGGGAAGTGTTACCAGGTGACTGAGAGAGAAGGCACAATTGAAGTGATGAGGGAAACTGCCAAGAAACGATTTGGTGTCTCCTCTGGACTGAGCAAGTACAGGAACAACCAACTGTGTCCAAGTTTCAAACGTCTAGCTGTTGAGGTGAAGTTGAAGAATGTGGAAGTGGTCACCCTTCTTCATGATTCCACTCACTTTGTGGAACGTACCAGTACCACTGGCCCCAGAGCATGATGATACTCACTATGCCGAACAGCTGGTAGTTCCTTCAGTGCCACTTATTAAAAGATTTAAAGTGAGCATATGTATATATTTAAGCCTGTATGTATACTTTTGACCCTCTGTGGAGGATCAAAAGTGAAATTTGTGCATCCACTTAGGACTTTTCCTTCATTTTGGGTTTATTTTTGGGTTTTATTGAAGATTGGAAAGAGTTGTTGGAGCCAGGTTGCTAGGTGATTAACAAGCAGAAATATGGCCTCATGCTAAGAAAAAATTATTACAGTTGCAATATTTGCTTTGAGTGATGATGGAGAAGAATAGAGAAAAAGTCAAGAGTTGCATTGCATCTTAGTGGATCTACAGAAAGCAAACATTAGGGTGCCAAGAGAGGAACTAATGCATGAGGAAATCAGAAAGGGCAAAGAGGTATGTGAGGGTGGCATGAGAACGATGGTGATGGGTGAGGTAGAAGTAACAGATGGGTTCAATGTGGGGGTAAGATTACATTAGGGATCTGCTCTGAGGCCCTTCTTGCTTACAATGGTGAAGGACAGGTTGGCATGGGTCAAGCAGGAGTCTCCTTGGACTATAATGTTTGTAGATGCTACTGTGAGGGACTGTTTAAAAGATGGTAGTGAGACCTGCTTTGATGTGTGAGACTGAGCTGTGGGGTGGGGGGGGGGGGAGTTAAA
>VOQJ01005974.1:2318-18234 GCA_015052665.1 Apistogramma diplotaenia
CTAAATAAAAAAAACCTCTTTTTTTTTCCCTCTTTTATTTTTGTACATTTTTAGAAACACTGGAAAATACCACGGGATGGCAGTTTTTGGTTTGGGGGGGGGGGGGCAAACAGGGAAAAGTGGCGTTGTTGCTCATCCCTTCATCCAATCTGCTGCTGTGCGACTGCTCTGCTCACAAGCAGCTATCTGCATGGTGGAGCTCTGAAAATATGGGACAAGGCAGGATTTACTTCATATCATGCAGCGTTAATTGCTGTGAGATGCGGGCAGTGAGCTTCTCGCTGACATCTATGCTGTTTGAGACCAGTCTATTAAACCTCGACATGCCTTACAATTGCACTGTTTAAATATTTTAAAAAAATTAAACACCAAGCCAAGAGCTGGTTCAAAAGGAAAATGTTTTTGAACGCTCATCCTTAATGTCCTCGCTGACATGAGGTAGCATACTGTGAGACAGCTCCTCCCCACAGGCAACCATCTGGAAGTGCAGGGAAGAAGGGAGGTATGCAGGGAGAGGAACATCTGGTCTTCCCTGAGTTTACACTGACAGAAAAGATGACGAATAAGAAAAACGTACACCCAGCCGGGCCCATATATGGACCTGCTTTTCTGTTTTTACAGGCGTACAAAATGGTCAATTATCACAAGTCTGGCTCGACTATACGTTTGTCATCTGTGATGGAGTCAAGTGAACTATTTCATGATGGGTGCACAGATTAGAGCAACATCTGTGCTATCTAGTCTGTAACATTAGTTACTTTGACCTATTAATAAGTCCAGGGTTGATAATGGATTTGTGTGTTTTATAGTGCATTATTTAGTGTATTATCAAGAGCATCAAGCTTAGCTGTTGCTTTTATGCTTTGAGTGGCTGTTAATCTTGAGACACTGTAATGGCATGCCCCTTTATTGCTCCATAAATCACTTGATAGTGGTACAGTATAACACTGTATTGTGGTTATAGTTTAAGTGTATATTTCTCTGACACCTTTGATTATATTTTGCGTTTCTCAGAATAGATAAAGTGCTGTGCTTAATGCTATAAAAGCACTTAGAAAGAGCTGGATCTACATTGTACTGCTGTTTGTTACTTTTTACAAAATGTGTATTGTAGCATGCCTGGATGTGTCTTGGCTGTGCAGTGGCCCATAGATTTGATATGGATTAGTTTGTGCATTGAGTCTGTGACGACTGTACCTTTTTAATATTGACTCTTTCCAGTACACTTGGTGAGGCACCCAGGAATGCGGCCTCAGGCATAATATCTGTATACAAGCACATAGACAATAAAGGAGCGGCTGGGGACACACTCCAGGCACACAGAGTTGGTATACACAAATGATGTGCATTTGCAATCTCATGCAAATGTAACCACAGCTTGTTTTAAATGTAGCACAAATTTGCATGCGTCCTTGTTTACAAATAATAGTGAGAAATAAAATATTTACACTTCCAGTTATCCATAAAACTAAGCAGAATGCAAAACTGGCCAAGCCCTACACACACATGAAAAAAACCCACCTTTTCACACTCGCTCTCCTGCGCACATAATAATGACACCGAAGGAATTCCAAGCAGCTGCTTAATCCAAGCAAGTGGTGACTGAGGCTTAGATTGGATGGAGGAAGAGCGAGAGATGTTTAGATGTGCAGGTGAGAGGGCAGAGGGGTTTAAAGGTGGGCAGAGAGAAGTCAAGATCAAAGAATGGGCTTTTCCCTTTTGAGGTATTTCTTTATAATAATAAGAAAAGCAGGTAACCCACATCCTCAGCTGTTTCACAGCAAACAGTTTCACAAAACAGTGGCTTTGTATTTGCTTTCTTGCTAAAGTCTTGCCTTTTTCATAAGATGTTTGTATTTTTAATAAACACATGTATTTATTGCACAAATCTGTTTTCTGTATTCTTTGTTCTCTTCTGAATATGTGTCTGATTTCTCTAATTTCTTGATGTGCAGGTACGACTACAGAGAGATGCTGTACAACTCCACATTCTGCCTGGTACCTCGAGGACGACGGCTGGGTTCCTTTCGCTTCTTGGAGGCTTTGCAAGTCAGTCATGCAAACACAAAAGTTGCTTAGCACTGATTGCTGTGTTTTGTGAAATATCATTATTTTGAATTTTATTCCAGATTATTAAGGTACACTTTGGTATCTTCATAATAATTTGTTTGCTTATAATAATCAAACATAAATTTAAAAAAGCAGTAAATCAAGCACCTGGGAGCTTAAGAAGTGAAGTCCTAGTAGGTCTTTTGTCCAGTTCCAGTCATGTTAGTGTGCAGGCAGTGTTACTTCAACTCAGTATGACTCTGTGTCCTCACTGCTGTTTCTGCAAGCTTTTTTTCTTCTTTTTAAATCTGGTTTAGCTTCTTTCTTTTTTTCTTTTCCTTTCAGTGACTTCCCCCACATACTCACATCTTCCTCTACTTTTGGTTTCTGATGTAGCAAACATCTGCTTAATCATTTATGTGAATGGCTACACTGCATTTAGTGGTCCACATTTATCCAACAACAGTCCCTAATTCAGCCCCAACTCACTCATTTTCTCATTCACGCTGTCTATGTGCTTGAGGTTTACAGAGATGGCCAGGCTTATTTAGTGAAAGTGAGTGTGCTCAGAGCCTACGTTGAAGAATGCCCGAGTTAATTTTACTTAATGCATACTTTAACTTGAGGCAATTGTTATGATATAGACAAATGAGCAGATAGAACTGGAATGATGAGCTTTGATTTTACCATAGGTCATGGCACTGCCTCTGTATTGAATAAAATGGGAAGATGATTGCATCACAGGGGAGACACACAGACAGGACTGATGACCAGATAAACTCCGGAGGACAAAGCAGTGCCTCTGCAGCCGAGTTAGAAAATAGAAGATGGCTAGATTGTTGGGCTGGGCCATGGCAGGTGTGTGTGTTTGTGTACGCATGTGTGTGCACTCACGTGCGCAAGTAAACTCACAACCTTATGCAAGAAGCAAAGAAGTTGAGTAGGATGGAGACACAGGAGAATTTGTGAAGGCTAACAAGCTGTGATGTGACATAATGCTACAGTGACTGAAGTGAGTGGAATAAAAAAAAAGTCATGAGTGAAGATTTTCTTTTAATCTTCCTTTAACCACCACTGAAACTCTTGGGATTTAAGGATATATTTTGAGAGAGTATCATGGACCAAGATAGGCAGCATTAACTTAGCATCTTTTTCTATAGCAGGAGAAGCCACAAAAGAGAGTGTATTATATATTATATATACATCCCTGGGATAATACCATCTTTTAAATGTGATTTAAAAATGTGAAATAATTTTAAGTATGTATTTGTTTAAAAATGTATTGCAGTGTTAATGTGCTGGGCAAATCTTGAAAATGGACCTTGAACGTCCTTAAAAAGTGCTTGAATTTGATCCTGGAAAAAGTGTACAAACTCTTTCAAACTGTTTTTCCTACTACTTCACTGCACATTTTTCCCATTTTCCAAGCAAAATGCAAGGAAATGAATAAGCTGCTTTAACATATATTTTCTGTGTAAATTCTGAGTTAACCACAGTCTTCAGATGATTTCTCTATGAGAGCAGCTAGGTAGAGAAAGCATGCAAACACCTTTGCTAATAACGCCGAGAAGATTAGATGAGTACTGCAGTACTCTGATATGGGAGTGTTTGTGGCTGCATGTACGTGACCAATCAGTGAATGGCAGTATGCTTAACAGATTACAGGAAGCTGCTGTGCAGCACTAAGACAGAAAGACATGCACCAGCACACCTCAGTAAGAATTTCATTCATCTCTTAGACACAAGGGTATAATATTCAAATACATTTTAAAGTTTATCTCCCTTTCCAGTAAGTACATTGATCATTTTTATGATGCCGCTATACCTAGTCACTTTGCGAGGTAGTCATCAAGATACTGCAGTGATTCCATGGTTTACGGAAATGTGCTGTAAAAAAAAAAAGTGTCAATCCAACAGTTTAAATTGCCTGATATGAGTACCTCCTTCATTTTATTGCCTCTCGAAAGAGAAATTATACCACCAGAACGATGCCTGGTTGTTCCCTTTGAATATAAATATTTTGCATAAATATTTTAAGACTAGCGTCGCAGGAGATATGGCACTGGCAAACAGATTATACTCTTATCCAACTTCCCCTCCCTGCTTAAGACATTTACTGCGTATTTATATATTATTAGTATACTTTGGGTGTCACGAGTTTCACAGGTTTCATTCTTTAAGCAGTTCAACTTATTAAGAGTTCATTTTGTTTCTGTGTTTGTGGTGTTATTCTTGCAGGCAGCGTGCGTGCCAGTGATGCTAAGTAATGGCTGGGAGCTTCCCTTCTCAGAGATCATTGACTGGAATAGGGCAGCTGTTATTGGGGATGAAAGGCTGCTGTTACAGGTAAGCTCAGCTTCTACTAATGTTAAAACCCAAAGGTAGAAACCCTATATACACGTAACGTAGAGTGATATAACAGTTCAGTAAAACACTGTTAAAAGAGAAACAATGAAAGCTTATCTGCACTCCACTGTCACATAGCCTCTTTCTGTTATTTTTTTTTATGTCAGTCTGTTCGTGTTCCTGGAGGCGCTTTCATAATTTCTGGCACAAACCTTCACATGGAGTTAAAGATGAACCGATCTGAATTCATGAATCAAAGTTTCAGGTCACATGACTTTCTTTGTTCTCAGAAATTGTAAATGGTAAATTATGACAAAACCTCACACACACACACACACGTCCAGTGGGATCAAATGAAGTGGTGTCATTTTGTACCCAAAGGCCAGGTTTACCATGACACCATAAAGTTCTGCAAAAACACTTCTCTGGCTGTTATTCAACACCATAACCCAGGAACAGAAGGGACACTGAGCATATTTCATATTGTGTCTGATTCTGAATTGCAGACATTTATCATGGGTGCCCATCTATATAGTCTGTGCTGTCATGTTAAATGTGTGTGAAATTTCCACTTATAGATTGTGTCGTTTCTTTGCTGCAACATCATGATTAAAAGCATTATCGACTGTTACAACTTTGTGTTTGTGTGTGTGTACATTCATGTGAAAAAGAAGGTGCTCGCAGGACTCGTACACTGCATGATTCAGTAGCATGCAGAAACACCTTTTAGCAGCTGTAACTTGAAGTAATTATTTTCTGTATGAATCTTATCAGTCTCTCACATTCTTGTAGAGGAATTTTGGCCGACTCTTCTTTACAATATTGCTTCAGTTTGTTGACTTTTTGCAGGCGTTTGTTTATGCACAGCTTTTTTGAGGTCTCACCACAGCATTTCAGTCACGTTGAGGTCTGGACTTTGGAACACTTTAAATCTTTTTCAGCCATTTAGTTGTTGATTTGCTGCTGTGCTTGAGCTCGTTGTCCTGTTGCATGACCCCATTTCAGCCAAGCTTTAGCTGTCGGACAGATGGCCTCACATTTCACTGTATTTGAATACTTTGGTATACAGAGGAGTTCATGCTCGACTAAATGACTGCAAGGTGCCCAGGCCCTGCAAATCGAGCCCAAATCATCGCCCCGCCACCACTGTGCTTGACAGCTCGTATGAGGTTTTTGCCAAATGTGGCACAGTGAATTATGGCCAGCATCTCCACTTTTGTCTCATCTGTCAAATGGACAGCACTCCAGAAGTGTTGTGGTTTGTTCAGATGCACCTCTACAATCTGAAGTCATGCTAAAATGTTCTTTTTAGAGAAAACAGGTTTTCTGCTGGAAACTGTTCCAAACAAGCTGTATTTGTCCAGATTTTTATAATTGTACAGTCATGAACTTTAACATTGGCCATGCTAACTGAGGCCTGTAGAGTCTCAGATATAGCTCTCTTTTGTTTGTTTTTTTTGCTTTGTTTGTTTTTGGTTCTTCCTGCAATTTCTGAACATTGCACAGCCTGACCTTGGGTTGCATTTCCTGCGAAGATTACGCACAATGAGATTGTGTTAAGACACACAAACTGCAAAAATGTCTGCTTTTATTGTTTTAAATATTGTATTGATTGGCATGTGAGTGTACATGAATTTTGACTCACGTGGTTGTTGTTGTTTTTCTTTTCTTTTTTTTGTTTGTTTTCACCCATCTTTGATAAATTATTACCTTTTCATATATGGGATAGGTCACATTGCTGATTTAGCCTGAAAAGTACATGGATATTCAAACATAATGCAAATGCTGTTGTAGATGAATTTTTTCCAGCAGCCTCTTTGACATTCTGTCTGTCTCGGATCTGACTGATGAAGGAAGCCACAGTACTCACAAAAACACCTCTAGCATTTGTGACAAGTATTGTCATTATCAGTTCTAGTAAAGTGTTATCACACATTTTCTATTATTTTAGTTCATATGACAACATTTTAGGCTTACAACTGTAAGGGGGTAATTCTTGCCTCTCGCTTTAGCCACTGAGGGTTTTTGGCAGGTCTTATATAGGAATGGTAACAGCAGCACACAGGTGTTCCTCACCTCTTTTTCCCAGTTGTTTATTATGTCAACTAGCATGTGCAAAGTAATTATGAATGTATTTATCTGAATATTGCTGCAAGCATTGATACATTTTCTGTGATCTCCATGAATTCCATGAGTTCAATTCTCATTTGTAGATTTTGAGGCCTTTCAGCTAAAGCTACCATATAGCTGTGTATAGGAGATATGACGGTTGCGACTTAGTTAAATTTGTGTATTTACTGAGTGTATCCAGTTTAAATGAGTAAGCATTCTTGTGTATTTTACCTGTTCCCCAGGTCCCCTCAACAGTGCGTTCCATCCACCAGGATAAGATCCTCTCCCTGAGACAGCAGACACAGTTCCTGTGGGAGGCTTATTTCAACTCTGTGGAAAAGATAGTACTGACCACACTGGAGGTACACACATACCCACGTGCAGTTGTGTACATGTGTATCAGTATATACAGCCACACAAGTGATGTGCAATATTTGTTATATTTTAAAATGTCACTACTCTATTCTTGTGATTTTGAAGTGACTTAATTCTTTAATTCTTCATGAGCAGACTGTATGGTTGCAGATGTAAAACAATACAGTGAAAATGCTCAAAACCAGACTGAGAACCAAGAAGGCTGATCTTTATTGTTAAGCACTCCTGTCATGTTTTGAGGCTTATTTCGCTGTGGCTTGGCTATCAATCATGTCAGTAGTTTGTTCGTGTCAGACTCCATTTCTCTGTAGTCTTCCCGGTGAGTGGCAGGCTATCACGCTGTGCTCGGGCTAGAATTACAAACCGACAAAGACGAGAGCAGTAAAGAATGGATAAGGAGGTAGGATGTGTAAAGCTGTAAGTGAGGATTTTTTCACTGCGAGTCATGCTCTCAAAACATAAATATATTTGTTCATCTACAAATTTACATTTTCTATTTTATGACAAGTCAAAGTGACCTCTAAATGAGTGAAAAACCAGCAGATGAAAATCAGCTTATGTTATTTTGCATAACATGCAGTCAGTCTTATGGCTGACTGCAATTAAGACCAATAACTGGCATGCTTGGATAGCTTTACAGACATTTCATCCCTAAAGTAAGTAAGTCAGAGCACTAGCAGGCAGAGATGACTTTTCCGTGTCAGCAGGCTAAAGTTAAAGTATAGAGAAGCTGATGTTTACACTCAGCATCGCTTTTCCAACATGTCCCACAGTTCAACACTAGGTCAGCTATGTTTTGGCTTAAGATGCACTCTCTTAGCAAGGTACCATTATCTAGAGATTCTTGATAGTTTGCTATAAACAAGGAAAAGAGGAACCTGAAGAACAGGTTTATTTCCACGTGAATGTATCCTGCAAAAGACAAACAGGGTTTACTGTGGTCTGGACCTACATTGTAACTTCTGAGGAAACTCAAGATTTCATTATAATGTTCTCTCAATGTCTAAGAATCATCTTGGCATTTCTGTGGGAAGAGGTGATGCTGTGTCAAAGCTTACTAACACACTGCATATAATATTGGACTAAATAAAGATTACTTTTAATGTGTAAGGATAAGTGGAAGAAGATGAATGGACTGATGAACTGATGTCGCTGTTTTCAGAGTTTTCTCAAACAAAGCTTAAATAAAAGCTGCATGAAAAGTAAAATAGTCAATTAATGAAATGAGAGGCATTTCTAGCTTTAATCAACTCCCCTGGTTTATATTTTAAACTTAAAGCATCGCAATTTTTAATTATTACAAAATCAGTCTGTCTCTCATAATTACTGTATAATCGAAATCCAAGTCTAAAGGTATTAGACCTGTACAGTACCAGTCAAACGTTTGGGCTTTGACTGGTACTGTATAACATATCAAATGTTTTGTAAACCATAAAATTATTCAATATAAATGCAAAGTTAAGACAGAAAATTATTCAGTGCATCCAAAAAATATTGAAGAAAACTTTAAAAAAAATGAAGAAAACAGAATGAAAGACGCTTGTTTATGAGAAGATATGACAAAGCAAAGGAAGGAGTCTGCAGGACTCTTGTTTATTTGAAGTGACTTGTAATTTTAGTTGTTAATTCGAGATGTGCCAGAGGATCCGTGCCTGCGCTCAGTTTCCAAGCAGCATGTTGGCTTGGACATGGATGATCTTGACACAGAACTCATTTCCTTCTCACTGATCTCATTGCCAGGCGACAGTAGCTGTGGCAGGAAGGTGTTTCATTAAAGTGACTTTGTAGTTATTGTGGTTTGGTGATCTTTTTGTTTCCTGGAGTAAGTCAGGAAAAGCAGAGTTGTGTTTTCATTTTAATGATCAATTAACAGATTGTCCCACTCTCCTGTTCATGTAGATAATCCAGGACCGGGTGCTGCAGCACACCTCAAGAAGTAACCTCATGTGGAACAGTCTTCCTGGAGGTCTTTTTACCTTGCCTCAGTACTCCACCTTTCTGGGAGACTTCCCCTTCTACTATGCTAAGCTGGGTCAGTTAATCAATCATGCATGCAGTACAGGAACAACATTAGTGGCAGACCAGACTTGGTTAGACTGATTTCATTCATTGCACAACTCAGAAACAGGTGGTGTGTGACAGTAAAGTGTTTGTAAACTAATATTTAAATCATTATGTAGTGCATGTTTGTTGTATGATTTTGTGGCAGTACATCAGCTACACTCGCCATGTTGTATTTGTGCTAATTGGCCAGATACTTGGCTTGTTGTTGACACTGGGATTTGGTTAACTGGCTCCTTTTCCTTTACAAGCCTAATTAAACCTGTTCAGTTATGCTGTGTGTCACAGCTTGGCGTAGACGTGCAGAAGATGCTCTTCTTTATATTTTGATGTTGAACTGGCAGATTTGAGTTGTCTTTTGTTAATTGTGTCTTTTTTTCCCCCCCCCTTAGGTATCAAGCCATCCCCCAAGTTTACAGCGATCATTCATGTAGTCACTCCACTGGTCTCCCAGTCCCAGCCAGTCATGAAGTTACTCGTCGCTGTGGCCAAATCACAGTACTGTGCCCAGGTCATTAAAAACCCAACACACAACAATATGCAGCTCACACACACAGACCTGATCCGCAGTGGTTATTCCATGATGCTGGTGCGATTTCCTTCTTTCAGCTAATTTATCAAATAAAAAGGAAAATGTTTTTCTTCCTGAAATGCAGAAGGTTCCCAACACAGTATTTTAAGATGTTTTAAGGGCAAGCCACATGAGCAAAGCTGCTTTGGGTGGAAAAGGAGGTTTGTCGCTATGTCAGTGTCATTTCTCAGGTTTATCATATCACTATAGTGCGACTGTTGGCTTAAAGCTGCTTTTGAACCACAGTATTTTATTCATGCTGGAGAAATGAAGGGAGGCTGTCCAAATCATTTGCATTTGCAACATTCCTGCCACAACACATCCACCCTAACACTCCACTCTCTCCAGATCCTTTTATACTCTACTAATGCATACTGTAGGAAATATAAGAAGCCATTAGCAGCAGAACCATGTAATGTACAGCTGTTCTGCTGACGTGAAAGTTGTGCATAACTACTGTGGAAATTCAGAACTTGGGCTGTTTAAGATATTAATGGTGGCCTTAATGGGTTTGTGGCAGCCTTCCAACTCCTAGGTCTGTGTGTTAGTTTTTAGCATGGGTTTCAGTGTGCCTGCTTTTTCAGTGGATATTGCTTCATATTAGCCATTGTTCCAGCCTTTTGCAAATTCACTAGAAGTGTGTATTACATTTGCCTGAATGGAGAACTGTACAGCTAAATGTCAGTACATTTTGTTTCAACATTTACAGTAATAACACGTCACTGTCGCGTAGGTGGTGTGACAGTTCTGAAAATAGATGTGCAGTTTCACGAAGACGCTATTGCCTTCTGCATAATTAGCAAAAAATGTTTGGGACATTAAAACAAGATCTTTATGTAGGTTTATAGATCTAAAATACCCATACTTTTTTTTTTCTTCCTGTGCAGGTGATCGTTCTGTGGAACTGTGAAAAGCCTCTCCCTGCCAAGCCCCGCTGGCCTGCCTCATCAGTTCCTGTTACTGTGATAGAAGGAGAAAGCAAGGTAGAAACCTAGTCCACATTTTGTTCCGTTAGAGAATCATCTAAAACTGAATCAGATGTGTTTATCTGACTGCACGCAGTAATCAATAATGCCAAAACAAAAACAGGATGTTGCAGTTGTGAGTAAATTTATTTAAAAATATAACACTGTAATGTTTCATTTGTAAAATCACTCAGTACTTGGTTTAAGAAGCTCAGGTCTTCTTGGGAATGATCCTACTATGACGTACTTTGATTTATTAATTTAAACCTACAGCCTGCCTCCTGTGCATTACGAGGAGGGTTTTATTGAGTGTCATCATCTAAAACTACTTCATATTTACTGGATATTCAGCTTGTAAAGGTTTATCATTTGGGTGGCAGGAACATTATTAACTATTAGTTATTAAGTATTAATTGGCTTAAGAATGTGAAGGACTTAAATTTTGAGCGTAAGCCCTTTTCAGTCATGCACTCCTCAGTTGGCACTGGGACCTTTAGTTTCATACGTCTCACAGGTGCTCTGTCTTTCTCGCTCACTGCTGGGAGCTCGACTCGAGCAGGAATTCTACCAGTAGTGATAATGTAAACACGAAGTTTTAACGAAAACTGCAAATGTTTATTCAACCAAAGCCCTGTGTGGCCAACAAGGTTGCTGCTGACAGCCATAAAAAACCCACATTCTACCCTTTGATTGAAACTGATGTTTAGAACAGAAGACGCATATTTCCAAATTTAAAAAAAACTCCTTATGATCACTAAGAGAATGGTTATTTTGAGAAGCGTGAGAAAAAGCTGAGACTGTGGGGAAAAGGACTCTGCTGCTTGTAGTTGTGTATCTGGTTTTAAGCTCATCAGTAACATGGTGTATTTGTACTGTCACTGACTCTGTAAGATGAAACGGCTCTGTAGCACGAAAAAATATGATAGACATCGACTGTTAGCGCTGCTTGTTAGATACATGCACCTCACTTGTGCTCATATGAGGTTAATTCATACAGTATCACTTGGTCATTAAATGCACTGTCAAACCGTTTATTCCTCTGTTTCACTCAGTCATGTTTGCTTGTGTTGTCATAATCACACCAGGTGATAAGCAGCCGCTTTTTGCCCTACAACACCATCCCCACTGATGCTGTACTCAGTCTGGACGAGGACACAGTGCTTTCCACCACAGAGGTCAGACTGCCATCATACTACATTTAACATATACTTTGTTGTCATTTGAGACCAAATGTTGCGGAAGTTCGGGCTAGTAATTTTCTATTTATCATCTACCTCTCTCTGTGTATCCTTTTGGCTCACTTCTCTGTAATTATCTGCTTTCGTGATCTCATGCGGTGTGCTTTCTGCCCGTCTCACTCTGTTTCTCTGTGATCTCGATCCAGGTCGACTTTGCCTTCACAGTGTGGCAGAGTTTCCCAGACCGCATTGTTGGTTATCCAGCCCGCAGCCACTTCTGGGACAGCAACAAAGAGCGATGGGGTTACACATCCAAATGGACCAATGACTACTCCATGGTGCTGACCGGGGCTGCTATCTATCACAAGTACTGTCACTCATCACTGCTTCCATTTAGTTTAGTGCTTACACAGTTTTATATTATTGTAACTCACTCTTTCACACTTCCCACTTAGGTACTACCACTACTTGTACACCACCTACCTTCCAGCCAGTCTGAAGACCATGGTTGACCAGATGTCCAACTGCGAGGACATTCTCATGAATTTTCTGGTGTCGTCTGTGACTAAGCTGCCACCTATCAAAGTCACCCAAAAGAAACAATACAAGGAAACCATGATGGGACAGGTGAGGCACTTTTTTTGTCATTTTATGTGTTTGTCGATTTGTGTATTATTATTCACAATTGAGTACTTTTATGTTCTAGAGGCTGCTGGCCTTCAGTGCCGCTAAATCCCTAATAGAATTTGCTGTCAAAGAAATAAATCGAGCAGTATTCATTTGTAAACCAGAATTTAAATTTGTATTCTTGCAGTATCACCTCAGAAAGGTCACTGTAATTGGTTGATGCATAATTCATTTTGTTGATCTCTCACCTTTTGTCACCAACTCACTCACCCACCACTCAAAAACCTCCCATCAACAGAGCTCCCGAGCATCTCGCTGGGCGGACCCGGACCATTTTGCCCAGCGTCAGACCTGCATGAACAAGTTTGCCAACTGGTTTGGCACCATGCCCCTGATCCATTCTCAGATGAGGCTGGACCCAGTCCTGTTCAAAGACCAGGTGTCCATATTACGGAAGAAGTACAGGGACATAGAGAGGCTATAACCCTCCTGAGCCCCCTCGTTCTCTGGACACAACATTGTAGGAGCGAGGGGGCGACCTTGTAAAGAAGCACACGGCCTTTTCAGAGTTGGATCGATGGATCAGGAGAGAAGCAGATGCGGTTTGATACAATTGGGAGAAAGGAAGTAGAACAGATGTGGATGTGTCCTTTTTTGTTCTTGGTACTTCCTCCATGTCTCCTTTCTGACCCTGCTCTTATGTGTATTGGAGAGCGCTGAGCACAAAGGTACCACTATTTACATTATGACTACCGCCTGCTGCAGCTCACCCGAGGACCTAAAACTGCTCGACCTTGAGGCAAAGGGGTCATGGAGTCTGAGATCATAGCTTGCTGCTTCAGTGTCCCCATCAGTGGCAAACCACTTCCAACCCCACTGAAAGTGACAGTTCTGGTCTCCTCTGTACACTATGCACACTGAAAGTTTTTGCTGATAGAATATTATTGATAATTATGAAGAGGATAACACTATTTTGGATCGTGTTTAGCTATTTTTTATACAGTGGATGAATGGCCAGCACTACTCTTTCTGTATTGTCTTAAATCCAATAGTGTGGAGTGGATTAAGAGAGGAATGACAAAGCCTCGACCACAGAATTGAGTTACGATCGTTGATCTGACATTCACAGTGCCTCACAATTTATCTAACGCCGTTGGGATGTGGGAATCTGAGGAAAAGACATGGTGCGGAATGAGCACCTTGAGCTTGCTGCTTTGGGTTTCGTTTTGTTTGTTTTCCCATCGTTTATTTTCTGTATAATGGAAGTCATGGAGCTCCCAAAATCTTTTTGGTCGGCATTCACACATTTGATTTTAGCTATTATGAAAATGTTTTGATTCATTTGAGCAAAAAAAAAAAAAATCTGATTTTCGTCATGTGCCATTTTTACAGTATAATTGTGATAGTGTGAAAGTCATCTCACACAACTAGATTGGCAGTGTGGGAATAGAAATCTAATTCAGGATCATACTTCCCTTTTAGTGAGAAGTCTTCTTAAATAACGAGCTAGAATACTTGTACATGTACTTGAATACGTTTTGGCCAGAAGAACAATAGAGGATCATGTGCTTTGCCTTGGTTAGAACAGGCTGAGCAAGCTGTTTGAGCCAGCAAATTGTCTATTTGAAACACAAACCACTGTGAAAAGCAAGGAAGAAATCATTTTTGGCAAGAGATATTTATATGCTGCTGTTCCATGTCTGCCATAGACCCAGTTTCATTTTTGTCCAGAGAGACATTTGGCAGTAGCTCAGGCTGATGGTACTTGACATCAGCTAACAAGGCTTTCTTCTGCACCCCCCACCCCCCCTCGGATTTTTTCCCCCAAAAAAGTTGGGATGCTGCATCAAATATCAATAAAGCCAGAATGCAGTGATGTGAATTTCATTGAGTTAAAAGAAGTGTTTCAAAGACACCACAAAAAAAGTTCCATATTTTACACAGTCTTGCAACTTTTTTCAGGTTTCTAGACTTTCAGAAACTTTCATACTGAGCAGACTCTTATATTTCCCCCACTTAGAATGAATAAATATGACACGACTAATACATATTCTCACCGTTTGTAGCCCTGACTAGAAATGTTCAACTTTTCTTAAGGTGCTAGAGATGCTGTAGTAAGGGATTGAGGTATTCTCAGAAATGAATATACACAATCACAAACCTTTTAGTTTGATAATTTCACATTTAAACAGCCGTCAGATTGGCGTTGTGACACTGTGTGTACCCCACATTTAGCAAGTGTAATCCAAAACAAAGGCACCGGAAAGTATTTTCCATAATTCAGTATGCCGGTCTCGTAAATTACATTTCTGTCAGCGTCTGCTACATTTATTAGCTTTCTGAATCTGAGAGACATATCTAATTGTATGCAGTAAAATACACTGACTGCCAAGTGCCGGCATGATGAAACCGGGATTTTCTGCTGCTCGATTAAACAATTTCTGATTGTTGAGATTCCATTAGCATTTGTTTTTGATTCTGTTTGCTTTGTATTTCATAT
Organism: Apistogramma diplotaenia; assembly: GCA_015052665.1. Lineage (NCBI taxonomy): Eukaryota > Metazoa > Chordata > Actinopteri > Cichliformes > Cichlidae > Apistogramma > Apistogramma diplotaenia. The sequence continues at coordinate 17,103 of VOQJ01005974.1, forward strand.
CATCTAAAAAAAATAATATTTTGGTGATTTTTGGAATGGGGATGTTTTGTTTTTAATCACTGCATCACCAAGGAAAAATCAAATGCAGTTCTTTACAACTCTAACCACTTAACCCCGGTGCATCGTTGAGTAGTTTCTGTTTTGTAGAAATCAAACCTCAGCCCTTCACAGACCCCAGTTTGTATGTGCCAACACAAGCAGTGTTTTTTTTCCTTCTCTGATAAGAGAAATTCCACGCGCCTTCTCATATTTATTTAGTTCAGCAAGCGTTTTTCTGTCTGTCTGGAAGAGGAGAGTTTATGTGGGAGAACTCCAAAGATTGAAGGTGCTGCATGGTATTTTTCACTTCTGAGAATGTGCTATCAGCTTGACAGCAAATATATAAAGGAAAAAAACCACAGTGTAACTAAGCACAGTGCTATCAAGACAACCGAATATGGCTGCGAACAGAATTGCATTTCAGAAATGAACTCGGTGCAATATATAAGGTGACATTTTCTCTATCTTTTTCTTTTCTCCGCCCTCGTGTTAATATCTCAGAGGGCGAGAGGTTACATATTGATGTGCCTTCAGAAAAAATACTGTCATAAGTTCTTTAGTTTTCTTCATCTGCCTTTTGTTTTATAGTGGGTTTTTATTTTTCTCTATCAACATCCAGTAATTCATAGTGGCAGATATTGTTCAGCACCGGACTGGTCCCACCACACGTCTGATACAAACATTCCTGCCTTTTCTGTAATAGGATCATTTTTCAGTGTCTTCTTAGACTCATCCTGACACGCATACTGCCTTGTATTAGTGTACTTGCGAGCTCCCAAAAGCCTCCTCTTCCCGGTTGTCACAATGGTAGTAGTACGTGTAATACACATACAGTAAAGCTTTCACGCGCAGTATTTATCTGACAGGATTGTGTCCTGAATGAGTCTCTGCCTGCTTCCTTCACTCTCTTCTGTAACTGCAGACTTAATTTTATAGAGATTAAACTGGAAAGATAGAGGCAAAATCTGAATTTTGTAAAGTGAATTTTATAAAAAAAAAAATTGGGGGGGGGGGGGGATGAAAAAATTAAAAAAAAATGTTTGATATAAATTGACAGTTTCTTTGTGTTTTTTTGCTTTTACCTTTAGTTTTA
>VOQJ01005977.1:13045-32013 GCA_015052665.1 Apistogramma diplotaenia
CAGGGACCCCCCCCCCCCCACACACACACACACTCCCTAAACACACAGCTACTGTCAGGAGGAAGCAGACTGACAGATGTGCACGTGTCACAGCTGACTGCGTCCTGCCCTGGCTCCAAATCTGCTCAACAAACATTTACATTTTTTTTAGTAAATATGATCCACAGTGAACATCTGCACAGGTCATCTGTTCCAGCCAGACATCAAGTCCTTCAGTCTGGTTCAGGCGAAGGTGGAAAGTTCATTCACGCAAGTTCTGCTGTAGTTAAAGGCCATTTAGGGGACTTTTATTCTAGTATTTTCATCTCTAACTTGCATATTTATTATTTTCTTTCATTTTTATTATATATTTCTACTGTATGCATCTGCTTTTTTGTTTCTATTCTTTTCTTCTTTATGTCCTCCCTCCCTTGATTTCTTATCTTCCTTTTCTAGTCTTCCTCCAATCATTGCATCCTGTCTCCCTTCCTCTCATATTATTCTACCTTTATTCCTTCTTTTTCTTTTCTTTTCTTTCACCATCGCTTCTGCTCCTCCTGCTTCCCCTTCAGTTGATCAGTCGACATTAAACACGCCAGTGTTCGACACATCATATTAACAAAAAAGAAACAATTTCATTAAATGTTATTTTTTATTCAGACTGCATTTATTGGTCTATTTGCTGGTCACAATCACTCTTTTAAAACCTCTCTGACTTTGACCTTACGCTCAATTGTGTGTGTGTCCGTGTGCATGCATGAGTGTGTGCACATTTGTACGTCCATCCTACCGAGCTGTTAACAAAGATCCAAATAATGCCATGAATCTTCATGCACCTGTGGAAACATGACACTCTGAGTGCGTCCACGGACACTCATGAACACCTCTGGTTTGCCTGCAGCAGTTCAGGTGGTAACGTGACGAAGTGGGGCCAGTTGGTGCATCTACTGCATGATGGATTATATGTAGCGATGATGCTATCAAACAGCTCTGGATATCAGGTGTTATTGAAGTCAAGCAGCTGCAGTTAAGAAGTGAAATAAAAAAAAGGGAAGCGGTAGGAAGGTGAGGTGGTTGGTTTGAAGGCCCAAGGTAACATCTTTCTATTGATTTTTCTTATTCAGCTACATCATAATTACAAAAGGGCCCACTATTAAATGCTTTATTTAGAGAAGCTTCCTTTAGTAAAAACACTCTTCAAGTCAAGCAAAGTCGATTAATTAAAGTAGCACAAAATTCAAAGGCTTGCCTAAGACTGTGCTCCCAAAGGAGAGAGACATTTAAAACAAGATCTCCTCTCCGGTCAGCCGGCTTCTCCGAGCTCAAAGCCGAGCTCAGTTTGACATCAAAATGAGATCTGAACCATTTAACTCAGATGCTCAGCTTTTATTGTCTGAAATAATTAATCAGCAGCGCTTTAGATGACAGTGAGATACAAAGAAAGCTCGACTGTCTCATGTATCAGTATCTCAGTAATGAAATGAGTCTCAGCTTTGTTCTCAGAGTTCTCAGATCTACATCGAAACTTCAGTTTCGCACTGATGTGACACAAATCGATCTAACTCGTTAGTCCAGCACCAACTTCCTGGTGTTTTTCAGTCTGTGTGTGTTTGGATGGAAGTTTTAGTCACTTTTTAAATATTTTTGATCTTTTAAAATCCACTGATTCAGTGCGTAACGTCTGTGGAGAGAATTTCAAGGCACAGCCGAGAGGCAGAGCGCCTCCTCTTTGGTGGTCTCGGGACCACCTCTCTGATTTTTGCAGATGATGTGGTTCCCTCAGCTTGTTCAGCCGCTGGCCTCCATCTCATACTGGGCCAGTGTGAAGTGTGAAGTGTGAGCGATGAAAATTAGCATCTCCAGGTCTGAGAAAACGGTGGAGTGTTCACTCTGGACTGGTGAAGACCTGCTGCCCCAAATGGAGGAGTATCTTGGGGTCTTGTTAACAAGTGAAGGGAGAGCGGGCACCCCAGGGCAGACCCGGGACACGCTGGAGACATGACCTCTTCCAGGGAATGCCTCAGCAGGACCCAGCTAATCAGCAGAAAGTAGATGGTAGATTATTTTAAACTTCTGTTTTGAAACATAGAGCCCAGCTACATTATTTCATCGCTGCTGCAACAAAGAAACGAACGCCAGAAGCAGCAGCAGGTTTCCTCGGGGTGATGACATTTCAAAGAATTAGTAATATTTTTCTACTAAAAATGTAAAACAACTTTCAGTGAAGTAAATCGGCCACAGTAATGTGGTTCAGCCATGTTTTAGAAATAAGCACCAGGACCAGAATAGCTGCTGGTTGACTGTAACTGTAAGGCTAATGTGGAACATCTCTAAAAACGTCCGAGGTTAAACAATCCCAGCGTGTGTGTTTCGCGAACATCTCCCAGACATCTTGTGAACAAACATTCCCTTCGTCCTCGGGGCTTATTCATCCCTCTCCCTGCTTTCCCCGCCTGTGGCATCCACTGATGTGCATCCTGCTTAATTACTTTTTCATGAGTTGCTCCCTGTTTTCATTCCGGGGGGAATTGTCTTCCCACTTCCCCAACACCACCCCGCCATCCCAATCCACTTAAGGTGACCTTGTCTTACTGGGACGCACTGCTGCAGCACTCCCACCTCCCCGTGCTTTAATCCCTCCTGGCCTGCAGTGTGTCTGTGCTCATGCATGTGTGGGGCTGCGCAGCTGCGAGTGTGTGCAAATGGAGGGGTGTCAAATCGTGCCAAGTAGGTTTCACTTGCCTGGTTTGCCTCTGTTACCGAGGCTCCATCTTTACAGCAGCTCTGATCGTACAGGAACTGAAAACTTGCAGCACGAGAATCACTGATCAATAAAATCCTGTTAGGTGACATCAGCATGGTCATGTTCACCAAACTGACTATGAACCTTTATATTGATTCAAAGAGATCACAGGTGAGTCAGGCTCCTTCTGGATCGAGCGGCGGCTCCCTCCTGCTGCTGCTGCTGCTGCTGCTTGAAATCCTTTGTAAAGTCCCAAACTTTGTCTGGACAGATAAGAATGTGAATCAGCCACCAAGACTTTATTCACTGAAGATCATTTCCAGAAGCACTGGATCCTCCCTCAGTGTGCAGCTGCAGTGATTGAAGCTGATAATGTGAAATTATTCTGTGATATCTGATCTTATGCAAGCTTAATGCTTCCTTGATAGTCTGTGTACAAATTGTGGAATTCCTCTTGAAAAGAGAATAAATACACTTTCTTTTTAAAAAAGAAGTATTTTGGAGTCAAAAACGAACGAGCAATGAAAGAACGTGATTTAAGGAAAGTGGCAAATGAAATCGATGACGTTTGTGTGTCTATTAACAGAAGCACATGCCTATGATTTCATGATTTTGGTGGTTGCCAAGCAACATGAATATCGTAATATTGAGGTTTTGTGAACATATAAGTCATCATTAGAGAATTACAATAATGTGATGCTCCTATAAGGTGTTAGAGGTGGCTGCTATCTGGAATGGATAAAGGTCTTCAGGGGCCTAACTGCTATAGTCAGATGAAATCACTATTTTGTCTTTATGACAGCCAATGAGGGGCATGACCTTAAGTTTAAGGAGCTGAAGTCCAGTGTTCAGGGTTCACGTCTGGCAATGTGGCTAGAAATCTGCATTTGAGCTTTTTGATGAGAGCCACTGTTCCTTTCTAGCTTTTCGTCTTCATATTTAACATTTTCAAAAGCTGAGATGCTGCATGCCCAGTATATATATCACAGTTACTGAGCTTACAAAACTTCTATTACAAGGGCAGGAAGTCTGTGGCAGCCCTGCTGTGTTCTGCCCACACAGACCAGTTCCCATCCCAACACTTATCTGAAACCAGCAGGACTAGAAGCAGCATCTCATGTATAGTCTTCACAGGTGGTGAGGCAGAGCACAGAAACACTGCTGATGTTCTATAGGATAAATTATTAAATAAATAAAAAAAGAAGCTATTTTGTTTTTCATCAAGTCTCGTCTTCTGCACACTTTCAAGCCACGGCTCATCTCCCAGCTGGTCACATCTATACAGGGCCACATGAAGTACCCGAGCAAATGGCAGACGTGGTAGGATCGAGGCGTAGACGCGGAGTCAAACCCGCAGCATTAAGATGATCAAAGCATTCAGAGGGCTGAGACTCAAACGCCAGGCACCACACGGAGCAAAATGCAAGGGGCTTCATCCCCGCAGCTTCCTGTCACTCTGCTGTAAACACTTCATCCTTCTCGCACTACATATGAACCTAAACACACACGTGTTGTAAAGGCAAAAGGCGCTACACTCCCCCATCATCATTTCGTAGAATAAAATATTCAACAAGATGTCAGGGTCATACGCCTTTTGTGCAGTTGTTTACTGAGATGAGAGGAGCAGGTGGTAACAAGGTTAAATGGGATATTTTTGCATTGTGTATTTATGCAGAAAATGAATCTGCTTTTATTCCAAAGAGTAATTGGTGTATTTGCATAATATTGCTGGGCCACAGTGGGATTATATTGTCATAGGAACTTTAAAGAAGAGCCCATTAAAAACATTTGCCTGTGAGAAACATTTTGCTCCTAAGGTGGAAGCAATACCCCGACTCTGCAGCATTACACTGTCAACTGTTAGTTTTACTCAATTTAGGTACATTACACTATATTTACATGTTGGATAGATAAATTAAGAGCTGCCATCACCTGCATTGACTAAGGAGGTAAATTTGGATAAAAAATGATCTAAAGTCGGAGGAACATATGATGCAAAATGCTAAATTACTTTAAAAATGCAACAAATAATCTACATAAATCTGCGGTGACTTTTATAGCATGAACACCAAGCGGTGCAGAACCATTGTAGATTTACAGGAAGGCATCAAATCTTTAAAAGAAATGAAAAATGCTTCATGCAGGTCTGAAAGGCAATGACATCTGCTAGGAAAACTATGAGAGGCTCAGAGGGCTGCAGATCTCCAGGCTTTTATCAGCGTCGCTGAAACCAAGAGCAGGAGTTCACTGATGGTCAGCGTAAAGGAGCGCTAAGCTTGTCATTACGCTGAGAAGTATTTGCATTCAGCATGAATTAAATCATAAATCTTTAATTGGATCATAAATCTTTCTACATTTTTATATAGATAATTAATATAATATGGTTTCATTATTAGATATCTGTTCAAAATAAAATATTTAACTTTGAAAGAAAGATGGAGAAAACTCTTTGGTACAGTAAAGCAGAGCAGACCCCAGTGCCAGAGACTGGTTGGCAACTGCCTAGCAACCACCAGTTGCTAGGGAGAAATTAGCATTGCATTGCAAGTGGTTGCCTGAGGTTGCTAGCTAAATCTGCTAAAGGCCCAATCACGCAGACCTAGAGTCTGGACAGTGTCTTCACCGCCCAGTTGGTGTGCACTTGCGGGCTGTTGCTAGGTGAATCTGGTCACAACAATGTTGCACTGAAAAGTTCCTTTGAATTGCTTTGGATGCTAACAGATTGCCAGCAGCAGTTTACATGGAAGATACCAGCTTGTCTGCAAATGAGACCACTCGCCTTCAAAGTAAAAGCACTGGTGGGTCTCTGGGCGTGTGACAGAAGCCTTGATTCTTGTCTTCTACAACACTGCACATTGCACTTGATTCTGCATGGGGATATGAAATTACACTTATGATATGCATAAAAAGCAGTGTATGCAGAGACTCCAGTTTACAAACTGCAGCTCCTTTTGCAACTTCTTAGAGCTAGTGTACACAACAGTGTGATGCTGCAATACTAAATTCCTTAAGACATAATGTCTGAGTGTTTCCGTGCCAACGGAGCATCAGAGTGCAGTGCCAAATGCATGCAGATGGGTCTAGCAAATGCATCAAGTGTCTTCTACGCCAAAATGCAAGCGTACAGTTGGATGTTTTATGAGTTCAGCTGAATTGAATTAAAGATGAGTAATTTGACGTTAACTCGAGAAGACATCTTATCAGGCAAAATGAGCAACGAGCATAACAAGTTGTGAAGCTTCTAAGCACTTTGTTAGAGAAACACTTTTGAAACTATTTAACAATAAGGGCACTGGTATGGGGTTTTGCATTCATTCCAGTGCATTTAAACTAAAACTTTAAGTAGTTTAGTTTTGGTGCAACTTATCATTGCTGTAAACCAGAGGCCAGCCTCCGGGCCAACCTTTTTCAGGTAGCATCAAGTCTACGATTCAGGCCGTTTCCAGTCAGTACAGCATTTCTCTAAGCCCCCCTTCTTTCTCAATGAGCGTGATTCCAAACAGCAGGGAGACAGTCCTCTTGTCGTGCAGAGATCTGCGGCTGCCAAACGCACAATATGAATTGATTTGTCTCCTTTATCTCGCTTGTCCATTAAATAGGAGGCTAATGAACCTGATTAGGGCGGTTAGATGAAGCTCACACTCCGAGAATCCCACAAGCCTTTCCAGCCACATGGCCGAGAACTGGATATTGAGATTCATTCATGCATCCTGACACACACACAGATAGCCTCTTAACACCTCGTCTGATCCAGCCTCTCCTCATGAATTATGTAGTGCGTGTTTGTACACTGAAATAACATCTCGAGAGCTCACCAAATGGAAGGTCAACCGAGCGCTCGCTGTATCTTTTCCCAACACTTTTTATCTAAAATTGGAAATTTATATTGTCTTTTTTCATATCTAGGCTGCCTTATATCTGCCTGAGCACATTTACGTGTTACGTGTTGTATATCCCTGTGAATTCTAATATCAGGTTTAGGTTTTACTATTTAAATTAAGAACATGTACTTTTATAATCTTTTTTCCACTTATAAATCTGTGATTAACAGTGACCGAATTACACGTATCTGGTGTTTGATCTGTGTGTATTCTACTGCAGAGATCCTCCTCAGATAGTTAAACCAGTGCTCGGGCATATTTATCTCCAGACTGCGAGGCTGTGTTTAATTACAGATTTCCCTACATGTTATACATCTGAGTCAAAAAAGAAAAGAAAACATAAAAGGCAAAGGAAGGAAAAGGACGGTTTCAAAGTGCTTAACAAATATTTAAACTTTAAAAAAAAACAGAAGCACTTTAAGGGTATTATGAAAAATATGAACAAGTATCCAGATTTAAATGTAATCCTAAAGACATCAAGGGAAAACAGACACTTCCTGCAGTTGTACTGAATGTCATCAATCTGAAATAAGCTCAAATTAAAATCTATTGTAATCTATTTTGAAGTCGGAATCATGCAAAGCTAACTTAGAGGGGAATATAAATATGACGCTGGAAAATAGGTGCCTTTTAAACAATCACTCCATTAATGCTATGCTGCAGTTCAGTCATATGAAGGAGCTCAGAGACAAAAATACAAAAGGGGGGAAAAGGAGAAAAAAAAGAGAAGAAAGCTGCAGGACCCCTGCAGCTGAAGTGGCACAAAGATGACCCGACAGTGACTGAAGGACACATGGCAGCAGGTGGGGGTGGAGGTCATATGGAAAGGTAGAGACCCACTGAGGACAACAGGAAGGGAATGGCCATATTTGTGGCAACAGAAGGGGAACAAAGAGTGTCAGATTTCATGAATATACTCGCTATGATGCACTAAAAAGGAATAAAATCAATGCTTTGCTATTTTAAATTGTCATTAAAAACAATGATCTTCAAATCAAAGATAATTCTAATTGCTTCAGACCACAAAAATCCATTACAGTTTTGTCTTCCTTAGAGACATCTCTCATTCAGCGAATAAATCTTGCACTGGTGCATTTTAATGGCATGCATTTTTTTTTTATTAAAGGTCCATTTGCTGAGTCCAATAAGCATTAGTTCACCTGCTCAGACAGCAAACCTGTGAATGAGTCAGGCTCCACTTTCACATCCTTGCCTCTGAAGGCCTCGGGCTGTGCCACCGTAATGCTATTAGCTCCATAACAAAGTTGTGAATTGAATGCTGCGGTGACGAGAAAGCACTCTATGACATGTAAAATCCTATTAGGATGCAGATTAGTGTTATCTGTGCTGCACCTGTCAATATCTATTATGAGTGGGGGGCAAGGACACGGCAGAGCTGGACATGGAAATGCTTCTGTCAGCACACTGTCCACAAGCAAACACCAAGAGGACCGCTTGTATTGGCATTCAAAGAATTAGCTATCGTACAGTAGGCGAGCCGGCCCGAGGCGGCGTTGTTTTTATCATGCGAGACGTATTCTCCCTCTGCAATGATGAGGGATTGCATGGAGACCAGGAAGCTGCCAGAGCGATGGAATAATTAACGAGAGAAAAAAAGCTGACGACCAAGGATAGAAAAAGCGTTTCGGTGTTGTGAGGAGAGGCTGAATGTTAATGTCTCTGTTGTGAAGGACAATATGCTCATTTGGAAAACAAATGGGACTCAATTTTCTAATAGTTACTCTCCTTTGACCAACAGAGACAGGCACGCTGACATTGTAATGATGGGCTTTTGGCTAAAAATCAAAACTAAGCAATGGAGAAACCTCCAAGTGGCCTTAGACGAGGTGATGGTGACGTGTTTGGAATATTGAGAACAGCGCCGGAGCAACTATGTAACAAACGGGTGGAAAAACTAAAACCTCTGATGTAGGAAAATGGAAAATAAAGGACAAGAAATACAAATAAGGATAAAAAAAACAAGCTAAGATAAAAAAAAATGTGGGGGATGAGTAAAAAAAAAAAGATTAATTCAGATTCCCTTGTATGTACAAAGCTTTCATAGTATGTGAATGTACATGTATGAGTCACTAAAAGGTTGCAGTTGCTGTGTAGAAACATGTGCAGCTTCACCATCCGCCTCAAATAACCATTAAAACACGTTTATTGAGCTGCTTTATGCAACACAACACCGCGGCTGTGCGATACACTGCACACAAAACGTCTCTCTGCTCTTAAAGGCGTTTTTGAAGTGTAGCTGTGTCTCGAACCCACTCGTCCTGATGCTGGTTTGCGTGCGTGATGTCAGAGATTTCGCCCTCATACCTGAGGGAAAGACACTCAGACTGTCACAGCGAACACCTGAGACTAATTCACCTCAGTGAACACTTGGGACACGTGTGTTGGATTTAAATATTAATATCCTTCACAAGCCTAAACAACATAAACCACTTTATTCCAAAAATCCACCAAGTTTTTATTTTTGCCACCTTGAGATGCAAAAGACAGTGATAACAGGCAACTTTGACTGAATTATTGATATACACGCACAATAATCGAATGTGGAGTGTGTCTGATCACACACATGACACACATGACGTGGTTAAAGCCCACTGAACTCATTCGAGACAAATAGCATCCAAACAAATGAGCATCCGGTTGGGTAGAGATGCGATCTGTGAAACCTCCCACACTTCCCACTCCTCTCTTTGGTGGTGCTGCTCGTTAACTTGCAACCAGTGGCTAGCTTTCACTCCATGCACAAATTGATGCTAATTGTATGTAAATCATCATCAGAAATTACATTTGCAGCTCAACTGCAGGTTGGTTCTTCTGCTTTAAATGCTTCGCTTGTGAGAGCCTCTGAATGTTTTCAGTGAACAGAGCTGCCCACGGATTTCCTGTGACCCTTTAGCAAACCTAGCCTGATGGACTTGAATGATGCAACCCACACACGCTCACAAACACGCACACACACAAGCACAAACACTCGCTCACAGACCAGGCTTCATTCATAAATCCAGCTCTTTAAAAAGCACAGATGTGAAGCAGCCCGAGTATGAAAAATTCAGCTGCCGTACAGCAGCACACTGTGACAGAGAGTTCAAGGATTGTAGGCTTACTACACAGCAAGAGGTGTATAAGCTGTGAGTGGGTAGCACTGAGAGGTCTGTGATTAGTATCATCCCTTGTGTGTTGTCCTGGAAAAGCAACCAGCACACACAGCCCTGCGTGACAGAAAGGCTAAAAGACAGGATGAGAAATGTTAAAGAAGGAAACCAAAGGGGAGCAGGGTGAATGCAGCTCTACTAAAGGTGTCCTTTTTGCTCATAATGCGAAACATCTATCAGGGATGTTTCAACAAGCTGTGTGGCCGCTTTTCTGAGTGCTCATTAGAGCCGATGCCAGCTGGGTGCCTGCAGGAATGCATGATGGTTCATTATAATATTTACGGGTGTTGGTCTCATTCATCATTGAGTGTAATGTGGTTTGCAGAGAGCTATCAGCATTAGTGTTAATTTAAGTGCGTACCACTGAGCTGATGTGCAGCCTGTGGCGTCACGGTAAAAAGGTTGGGGACAGGCCCAGCTGGGGTTTTCTCTGGATTCAGGTCCTGTTAAATGGGAAAGTGGGGCCCATGTTGCACTGGAGCCCTGTCCAGGAGTGCCCTTGTGCCTCATGGGTAGGTTCCTGTGACATCTGGGATAAGCAGCAGTATAGAAAAGAGATGGATGGATGGATAGACACGGAGGTTCTGAGGCTATATCTGCATCTTTTTTCTAGCCAGCAGTACAGATATGCTAAGCAGAAGTGAAACCAGGTCACCCTTGAAACAAAGTCTGTCTCGAGTCGAAGGCGAGCAGCATGTGTATAGACTCGTGCATTCGATGCTGGTGACGTAAACTCTGTCCATCACTCTGCATCCTTTTATTGTCCTAGGTCTGATCACACACACTTGCAAATCAGTGGTTACACAAGTGTGAAGTTTTGTTTGTCAGAGTGTGAGTGTTGCTGATACGCTGCAGTCGCGGTGATTAAGAGCGCAGCTGAAGACCCAAAGCCTGTCCGACGAAGTAAACACGAGCGTAGCTCAGTTTGCTTGTTCCGAGCAGAGCTGTCACACAGTCTGAAAGTTCACAATGTTGCTGCCAACCCAGTGTCTATAAACACTTTTTAAATACCAATAATTTCATCAGTGTCATTCATGTATCAAGATTGTGTAACACAGCTGCAAAAAATACTAGTAATTATTAATAACTATGCATCTTATTGACACAATTTTCATGCTTCCTTTTCAAATACCAGTGCTACCGCGACACCCTGGGTTCAAAGATGCTTGATTCTTCTCTCATAATTTCTTTGTTACCTGTGAGAATCACTAAGTACAGACAGAGGAATCTGACAGTTTCATTTTTGCCTTATCTGCTTATTTTCTGCACCACAGTATGGAAAAAGCCCCCAAGCATCACAAAAAGATTTTCTACATATGAATCTTCACAGTTGACAAACTCAAATTAGTAGATGTTTGGCATTTTGAATAATTTTGAATTGATTATGAACATTGCTGCGGTTACTTTGTGTCAGTAAACTAGTCAGGTAATCCCTGCAGCTCTGACACATGTGAACTTTGCCAACAGCAGAGCGTATGTGAAGCTGTAATCACTCAGTGATTTCTTTATTGATCGTTGCCACTGTTGCCCCTTTTACTCGTGCTGTAGGTATCTTGTGAAATTTAAGCATTGATGATAACTCAGTGGAAACGATTGCCCAATCAGAGCCTCGTAGTCCTGATGAATAAACAGCAAACTGAGGGCAGAGTACGGAGCTGATTTGGGTGTTTGCAGTGGTGCTATTCTGCTTCATGTGCTCTGAAATGTTTGTGTTACAATGCAGAGTTTAACCTGACCTCCGTTCATGTCTGCAGCAGTCACTGTTTTACTTATTTATGATGGAATCCAACAGCTATTTGATCCACGGACTGTGAGCTAGCTCCAACTCCTTAATGAACTGCATTTTTTTCTCATAAATTCCAACATTTCTGCTGTACGAGATGGAAAAGAGATGTCTTTACAGAGCAGTAATGATGCATGAATCCGTCTCATCTCCCCCCTTATCGTCGTGATATGAGCTTTAATATGCTGCACAGCCATGGCCCTATCAGATCAGATGTGGCTCCGGGCGATTGGAGCCTTCATGGGTGCAGGGGATGGAGAGGAGGAGGAGAAGGAGCTGAGCAGCTCTGGGTGCATCACATTCCTCCCATTTTTCTCCAGTTCCAGACAACAGGCCCCGGTGAAATGACTGTGGGTGCCGCCAACTGTGAAATTAATTGAACTTGTGATCTGAAGGGTAGAGACCAGCATCCGGCCCGAGGAGGCGAGTGTGCATCCGTGCTTACATTAGCCCATGACAGAGGAACAGCCGAGGCCGGAGGCACAGAATAGATCTGTGGTCAGTTTCCCCGACAAGATGTCTCAGGACGCGGCTGAGCCACACTTGACTTGTACGACACTGTGGCTGATGGCGTGAGACGTGCTGCCATGCTCTGGGCTCTTGTTAGAGGCATTATTTTGGAGAGAAATTGGATTTGTTCACAGAGCCACCATGTCAAGTTGGTGATGAGTGCGTAGATAACGATTCGGTGTTCAGGACAGATTTCTTGGCCGGAGATGCAGCTCAGATTGCCAAGATCGAGGGTGGAGCGTTTTTAGAGGTGGCTCCACTTTTAACAAGCAGATGCAGAATCATCTGCAAAATTTTGCTAGATTTTTTTTTACTCTAAACTATATACATCCAAACCTTTAGTTTTATGTCCATTGTGACAAGTAGTCGGAAAGATTTTAATAGAAATCACTCAATGTCTGAAAGAGATGTCATGGAAACTGTTCATGGAAATGAAAAGAAAATGATCTGGTTATGGATTGGATATGACCAGTTATTTTTATTGCCTAAAGCTGACCTTACCTCAGCCTTACCCTTCAAATGACCTCCGCTAGCCCACTCTTTTGTTTTGCAGGATTTTATTCCTCCTGCTCTCCAACAGTCCTTGAGAACCTTTGTGTGAAACGTGTAACTTTCTGAAACAGTCCGTCTCCTGTGCACCCTGTGCCGTGCTGTGAAGGTGGGCGTGGCTTGGACTTCTTTCTCAGGCTCTCCTTTGTAATCTTCCTCATCTCTGGCTCTTCACTGGGTACAATTAAGTGCAGCACAATGGGCAGCTTTGACATAGATTGCCCGACAGCGTGCACTGATGCCACCTTGCTCTGCAGCTCAGTAATTGAGAGCAGACTTTTTGTGGTGCACTCGAGTGTTACTGTCTGACCAGGTATAAACATGCTCCTCTTTACACACAATTGTACAATGACCTCATCTGAGGTCATTTGAGCTCCTTTGATTTGTCCTGATCCTCAAAGTAACAAAAGGTTTTAATCTAACCAAAGGGACTGGAGACTGTAGCCATTAAAGCCTTTGGTCGCATCTATGGGATAATAAAAGTTTGAAAGACTTTATTCATGTATTTGTTTCCATTGCACGTCTGACTCCATTAAAAATGGGTTGTAAGGTTTGTTTGAGCTTATGTAACTTGCCTGAGGCCGTTGCTATATGCACGTACCCTCATTAAGACGGACCATCACAGGTGGACGTCATTAATCTCATTTAACTTCTGGACTCCAGTCAAAAACTAACAAACACAAATTTATGATTTTTTCTAAGATTTATTATGAAAGAAAATTTAACACCGAGATTCACTGTTGAAGTCAACTTTAATTTGCTCCCCTTGGTGACCACTGCCAATGGGGCAAAATTAATCAACAAAAACCTGATAAGTATGCAGTAACTGCTTCAAATTGTTGTCATGCACAGGGTTTTTTTTTCATAAAATTGCATTATTTGGCATAATGAAACAACTACATGTCTCCGTTTTTCCATTTAGCCTCAGACCAGAGGCTGAGCTGAACAGGCTGCAGCGTGCTGAGAGAATAGGCTTTCTCTGTAAGAGATCTGCTTTCAGCACTTTGTGTCCCTGAGGTTTCCCAGCACTGTGGTCCTTGGCCCTGTGGATACAGTGCAATCTGTGCTGCCCCACATTAGATAAGTCTCCTCCAACTCTCATCCAGGTCACATTGCACCACAGAGTGCAGCAGGGCTTCCAAGACTCTGCTGCTGCTGCTGCTGCTGCTGAGGCGGCTCAGGTGGAGAAAAGACCGCATGTGTGAGAAAGAGCTTGTTGGTCAGAGTGTTTCCAGTCACCACGGCTCCAAACAGATCCCATTTCAGTGGTTGCTTTACCTGCAGGTCACCTTTAGGCTCAAAACAATTTAGTGCAAATGCTTAGATGCAGGTCTGTCGTGAAACCCATCTCCGATGTGATGAAGGTTCCTTTGTGTCTGCTCTGACAGAGATCTGTTCTAAGCAAAGCTAAGAGCCAAAATGTTTCAGCTTCATGTGATTAAATAGCAGATCTTTTGTTTTTGGCAAGATTTAAATGATGTTCAATCACATTTACATAGTCATGAATCTTTGAAAATAGATTTGCAGTCCAAGGTCTGAGTGCAAAGCAGCCACGTTGACACCTTTTGGCCCAATCTGGGCTACTTTGGGCTTTTATGGCTCCGTTCCGGCACTGGCAAATATTGTGTGGAACAAATGTGGCCAAAAGTCAATAAGCTGGTCGTGGTGTTTCTTTTTTTTTTGCTCCAACAACACATGAGAGCATGTGGCCCCTATAACGTGGACTCGTTGAGAGTTTAAACCACAAAGTCGAGACAAAAGAACTCGGTGTGAGCAGAAGAAAATGATTATTGATATCTGAAAAGTAATTCTCAGCCACTAATTAGCTCTCAAGTCCTCAACGGTGTCATGTCTAATTTAGAAGATGGAGAAAAAGAGAAGGTTCATAGTGAAGGAGGACGTGCTGCCGTGGCGACACGTAAAGGGAGCAGCTGAAAGAAGACATCTGAATCAGTCACATCCTGTCCAACTTTTTTCCAACCAGCCACATATTTTGTGATATTATAAATATATTTTTAACATTAGCTAAAGAACTTACCATCACATATGTAACAAATGACTCAACACACTGAAATTTGCACTGGCATGCATCCAACACCACTGTTAGAACATATCACTATGTGATTGGATGCTCTTCCTTCAGCCTCACAGCCTGCATGTGTAACTCAGGTGTGACTCTCACTTCTTTCTGTGTGATATGACACAGCGACAATCCTCAATGAAAAGATCTGGTGATTGTCATGTTGACATCATACCAGCGACATTGTATAGCCAGTTTTTTTTTTTACATATTTTATATTCATATCCTGACACATCACAGATGTGAACAAACGGTACATTTTGCTGCTTCACTGACTACATTTATTCATTTTAACAATAACCCAAAGCTTTAAAATATAGTAGCTAAATATTAAAAATATTATTGATTTTGTAACTCTAATTTCAACACAACCAACCAGGCTAATTAGGTATAAAGCTGTCTGCACGAGAAGCTGCCACATGCTATAGATTTTTATTTTTTTTAATTTAACTTAATTGATATTTTCAACCATAAATGTCCCCTGATGGATCTAAATAAATCTATTGGAGACCTTCGACTGCACGGAATAAAAACCTTTTCTGCGTTTTCTCGCCTCTTTCACACGTTTCCCTGTTTGACATTCTGTCTGTTTGCATGAGAAAGAATTACAAACCTCATGAATAAGTTATGAACAAAGCGCCTTTAAATGCGAGTCATGCTTAACACGTTTCACAAGAAACTGCACAGAGCATGACATAGAAAAAAACGTGACTTTTGTGCTGAAAACTCGACCGACGTTTCTGTAAAAAAAAACAAAACACGACACTCTGATTTGAAGCATATTCAAGGCTCCGCTCAGGCCGCAGAGCCATCCAATTATTAAATAAAAACACAAAAGTTGTCCTTTAACAGATAGTCGTCACACTGAGACCCTGACAACAGAGAAAGATCTTGGAAATGGAGTTTAAGGAAACAGTGCTGTTTGAAAACGAACACGTCCAAGGTCCCGAGTCACCTGAGAAAAGGTCGTTTTTTTTTTTCCTTTTTGCACCTTTTTGTCACAAGGTAGCGGACGACGTGTTTTCTATGTTATGCTGCAGCTTGCTGTCGGTGATGGGCAGATAGTCCACGTATGGTTGGATGCGCATTCATGCTTGGAATGACTCAGACCGGCTTCAATTTCACACAGTGTCTGGTTTCTCTGTCGCAGCCTCCCAGTCTCCTCGGCCCCTCTGAAGGATAAATTACAAATGATAAAAGTGTGTTTTTCAATCTCCCTAACACAACGCTGACGCCTCCAGTAATGAGGTCATTATTATGCATATCACACATATCAAGAGGAATGAGCTTAAGAGCTTACGCATTTAATTGATTAAGGCAAGCATGCAGCCATGTTATTTGGTAACAAAGACAGCTGTTTTCTTTATTTCTGAAGGTCATGATATTTCAACAACACATCCAACAAGTTCTAATAAAATACAGATGCGTTCTGACTATGAAGAAATAAGCGTCCTGCTGAGGTCAAAGTGCCTGCTGGACAGCAGTGACTGATGCATCAGTTTCCAGTCAGTTTCATAGAAAACAGCTGCTATGTGTAAGATTTGTGGCTTGAAACATAAACTGCTGTAATAAGCATTAAGTTTCAGTATTTTTTTTTACGAGTTTTCTTTTTTTAATTCATGATTCACGAGATTTTGTAGGAGCTTTATAATTCAGTTGGACAATGAAGTTACAAAAACAGAGTTTAAGCTTCTTGTATTTTAATTGCTGTGAGAGTGATTTACTGAAGAAGACCTGAGAATAAGGCTGTTAACGCGCCGCCTTTCAGCTGGTTAAAAACAATAACAAGTAGCAGGAATAAGTGAGCAGGAGCGAGGTCCTCGGAGGCTTTAAGCTTTTATGTTGAAATATTTAGCCTGTAGGAGCTGCAGCTGTTTCTGCACAATAGTAATAGAAATCTGAAAGACAAGACAGATGCAAGTGCAAAGGACTTCAGACGTTTCTCAGGGACCGTTATGAATAGACTCTGAATTGTCCTCAAGTCTTCTAACTTTGCTGCATATGAAATGCTCTGGTTTAGGTCAGACATGACTTCAGATTTGCCCTAAAAGATAAGAAGAAGATATGAAATTTACATCAAAGGTTTAAAGTTGGTGACTCGGATTACAGAGTCACAGTTGCAGCAAAGTCTCAAGTGTTTCAGGGCAGTGTGAAATGACTTTAACGTCGTACTAACGAGTCCTTTCGTGAACCTGAGAGGCCTGCTGCCTGTATCCTTAAGACATCACTTAAAAAGAGTCTTAACCCTTGACCCTGTGTGTTAAACAGCTTTCTGAGGGCATGCACTCTGAATCAGGTGATGAGTTTGTAAACCTGTAGATTTTTTCTGTGTCCTCACCAAACCAAAAGGTGTCACCACACATTACATGAGGACGTTTATTCTGCTTACTGGCCAGATGTGGCTGAGTGGTTTATGCACTCTGCATGTCTATGGTGCAAAGCATAGCTGGCTGCTGGAAGGCATTCAGCTCAGACATGCAGTGAACACCTGACTGACCAGCTTTTGCACACTAGAAAAGCAGAAGCCCAGTCCCCCCAAAGATAATAAATACAAAGATCCTGACGTAACACATATGAGGAAGGAGAAGAGAAAGTTATGGTAGTCAGCGGACTCCCTAAGCACATATTAAGATGATATCACTCTCCCACATTTCTTGGTATAAGAATTCCCCCAAAACAGTCCCTTTGGAGAATAAAGGTTTTTTAGCGGACAGTCTTTGTAGCTCTCGGTGGACTGTTTGTAAATTCAGGACACTGCGAGAGCCTGCGGCCTACAGCCCACCACGTCTCCCCGCTGAGATGGTTGGAGAACTGCCACTCCACCCGGCAGCAATAACTTCCTCCAAAGGTTCATCACCTCACCACAGACCTTTAATCAACAAGGGACTGACCTGAGAGCAGTTTGACCCCAAATCTGCCGGCGTGTTTTTTCACCATAATCATCTTTTTTTTCTCCTTTTTATTGGGGGGGGGGGGTGACAGCTCAATTAAATGCTCACGCTGGGGCATCAGCAGAGGCTGCAGTCTGCCGTTGGCCAGCTTTCAGAAGCTTGTATAATGCCATCATTTTGTCTTCAGTTAACTGCTCAGTGATCTTTGTGCTTCATACTATCGCTTTCATTTTTGGTGTCACAAATCTGCACATTAAAGTGCATCATTACGCACTTCATCGAATGCTTCTGACTTAGTGACGCAATTCTGATGCGTTTGCCGTTGCTCCTCTGTTGCAGTTCTCAATTGAAGCACAGAGAACAGCCGACAGGTTGTATGATTATATCATGCATAAGAAAACCAAACTAACTTTCTGATCCTATTTGGAAGAAAAAGTCAATACTAAAGTTAAGTCACGGTTGCAGGCTGTCCTCTGACTGAGTAAGTGTTCTTGAAACCTCATAAGAAGCACGTGAGGAACTCACAGCCATTCATGCAGCAATCATCCTCTTCACGGTCACCAGGGGCTGGAGCCTATTTAATTACACCCGTTTTAAATGTTAGAAAGCTCGATTTTCTATCTAAATGTGAAAAAGCTGGCAGGAGCAGCCTGTGCTTCTTGTCTGCTTTTGTTTGTGGAGTTTTTGATGTTGGTAAGAAGGTTCTGTGATCCCGGGGAACCTAAAGGTTTGATCCAATAAAATAAACTGCATCTTTCATCTCGGAGGGAAGCCTTTGCTTTATTAAAACTTCACAAATGCAGAAGCACTCGTAGAAATCTGCCGTGGGATCTGTGGCGACTCTGACCTCCATAAAAATGGCATCACTGCTGCTCAGCTTCAAAACATAAGCAGAACACTGAGGATTCACAGGTGGTTCTTTTCAAAGCGACTTGTATGTACAGTAGAGAATAATGAAACTTTTCTCAAGTTTTAAAGGCCTCCTGGGAGCGTTTGCACTGGTTGCTCCTAATTCCGCGGCGTCGTCCTCTGCTGTCTGTGTGTGATTGCTGTGGCTGGAAAACCTGAGTGTAATCCTGATCTGTCAGTCTGCGAATGCTGCAGTTGCTGCCCTGGCAGGCTCGGCTGCTGTGCACAGATGGTGTTTCCTCTCTGACACCATCAGGGATCCTCGCTGGCACTGAAATACGGCTTTGTTTGTGTGATTTTTAGACAATATAACTTTCACCCACTCTCTATGGCGGAGCTTGTCTGTGTAAATTCAGGGAAACACTGTGGCTCATTAACCTCAGCTATCACCCCCCCCCCCCCCCCCCCCCCCCCCCCCATTGTTTGACTTTACCTTGCTTTTATTATTAATAAAAAACTGCCACAAAAAACCC
>VOQJ01005982.1:1610-13324 GCA_015052665.1 Apistogramma diplotaenia
TAACTGAATAAAAAATACATCTATCAAAAAAAAACAAAACAATTATTATATATACAATATATATATATATATATATATATATATATATATATACATATACATATATAGCTAGCTACTAATAGACTTCTATGTAAGATCATCCGTGTTTGTGGTAGCAGTGCTTTAGTTACATAAGGGGCAGCTATTATATAAAATTAAGAACTTGACTAAAGGAAGTGAAAAACAGAACTCTGGTTAAAAGTTTTAAGGTTTGATAATGACACAAATCATGTGCTATAAGCTTCACAGTCAACAGATCACAACCCACATAAGCACCTGTGAGTGCTGTCAGACCCTCCAGACTATGTAATAACAGCACTGTGCCACATGGCTCTAATAAAATCGTGCTGTCATTAGTGTCAGACAGGAGGACGTCAACTTGAAGTTGACAGTTTTAGTTTGAAAGGTTTTCGACTCTGCCAGAATAACACAAAGCTTTTTAGGTTTTTGTTCCTTTCATTGTGTGTGTTTGTGCATGAGTGTATCTACAGCACGCATGAGTTTTACATTATAATTTGATTTTGTATTGACATTGATCATAGTAGTTATTGCACTGAGATTTTATTCCTATATCTGTGACCCTCTCTAAAGCGTGCTGGTTCTTGGGGTCTCCCCCAAGGCAGGTGCACCCTGAAGAAGCTCCAACGCAATGAGGAGGAATCCTCATCCCAGGCCCCAATGTCTCAGCCCGTTCCTCCCAGTTCCTGCCAAATGTGCAAGCTCCTCACACTGTTTCTAAGGTGGAGCTCCACACCCCTGTGGAGGAAAGTTATTTTGGCAGCTTCCTTCTGTCTTTTACGCAGACCTCATGATTGTAGGTGTGGGTTGGAATATAGATCGATTGTTAAATCAGAGATTCTCCTTCAGGCTCTGTGCTCTCTTTACCACAATGATTTGATACAACAGTCACATTACTACTGATGCTCCATCAATTCATCTCACACACCACCTGCCCATCACTCCTGGACAATATCCCGAGATACTTAAACTCCCTCAAATGGGGCCAACCCAGAGGCAGGAGCACACTGTTACTGGAAGATGACTATGGCGTCAGTTGCTGGCTTTCATCCCAGCAATCCAATCACCCCAGCAATCACCTTCATTCCAGTAATTAAACCCAGTGCATTCTGAATTTTACGTTCACATCAATAAAACAAAAACACGTCATCAACTAAAAGCAGGGATGCAATTCTGAGGTTCCCAGAATGGACACCCTCCTCATCCTGGCTGCACCTTTAGATCGTTTCCACATCAATTACAGGGTCAGAGACAAGAGACAAGCCTGATGGAGTCCAGCACCCTCTGAATATGTACCTGACTGTGTGCCATATTGTTTACTTTGGACCAGATGGCTCAGAGTACCCATGAAAGGATCCCAAAAAGGACCCATTTGTAAACCTTCTCCAAGTCCGCAAAACACATCTAGACAAAATTGTCAGACTTCCGTGGTTCCTTGAGAAGTCTAGGAAAGTTAAAGTATCTGGACATAATTCACAGCCAAGACAGAAGTCAAAGGTTCAACAACTGGTTGAGTCTCCTGTCCTGCACCCTAGAATACCCATTCCCAGGTTGGATGAGCAATATGATAACCGGATGAAGATGGGAACCACCACCCTGGTCTGTAGCTCCACAGGTACTATTTTAAAAGGGCCATCAAACATTGAAAAGTTGTCAGTCAGCGCTTCATCGAACTGTGGTGACAAATATTTGACTTTATTTCTCAAGGCTTTAAATTTCTTCCAATTTATCAAATTCCATTTGCTCAGCAGTCATTTCCCTTTAAATGTAATGAGTCATCTTTGTCTGTTGTTGTCTCTCTGCCGTCTATGGTAACTCTGACACATACATGATAATGTACTTTCTAATTGGAATAACTGCATTTATTAACCGGGTGAAGCTGAGTTATTTTTCAGTCTTGCAAAAGGGGATAACATGATATCAAGCAACCTGGTACACATGAGTCTCACTCAGGACTGTTTTCACCTCTATGGCTGTTACATATATGAAAAGGGGCTCCAAGACTTTGGTGTTGAACACGGTGACTGCCTGAAGCAAACCATGCCCTGTGACTGGAACCTCTAGTTGCACAATTTTACACCTAATTTCCTATATCAAGCTGATGTGCAGGGGGCCATTAGTCTAGAACAACTTTAACCCAATATGAATTACAGTACACAAACACAAAACAATTACATTTTTTGCTGAATGACCATTTAAAGTATTATTGCCCATCTGTGGACATAAATACAAAAAAGGCATTAAAATGAGATCAGATCAGAATAAATGAAATAAACAGATTCAAGCTTGTAGCTGACAAATTGTTCTGAGTGCTTACAAAAGGGGATCAAATGATATTAACCCATGCTCTCCTTGGATGGATTAACACTGACATAACAAATTCACTGTGTTCACAAGAACATGTTATTCTCAAGTCCAAACGTAAGTCCAAAAAAGTGTTGTGCAACCATGCACAGTCTTTTCCTGAAGGTGCAATTTAACGTTAACATGTGACTGTTTCAGGGGACTGAGCCTCTTATGCTGCATTGCCAGCATAAGAGATGGCAAGTCAAGTATACAGAAAGAAAGAAAGAAAGAAAGAAAGAAAGAAAGAAAGAAAGAAAGAAAGAAAGAAAGAAAGAAAGAAAGAAAGAAAGAAAGAAAGAAAGAAAGAAAGAAAGAAAGCATTTTTATCACCAGCAAGCGGCAAGATAATGTACCTACACTCCCCCAACTTCTCCACTTCCACTCTTTACCCACCAAAGGGAGCACAAGAGAGACCCCCTGTGCTCTTTTGAACCAGCCTTCCTTAACCCAGATATTCTATTTGGGCACTATATCCTAACTTCCAATCTGACATACACCCGTGCATGTGAGATGAGAGAAAAAGAACACTGACATGTAACGTGATGCCCTTTCACATGGAGGCTTCCCCACCGAAGCCCAAAGATGAAAGCCAGAAAAGTAGCTGAAATTGCAGTTAACAAAAAGATCCAAAAATGTGAGACTTCAATTTTATCTGTAATGGATCGCCTCCGTGACAGAGATGGGAAGTTGCATTCATGTAGGATGCATTTGTCCTTCAAAGGCTAAATGTTGAGCATGTAACCTGTGAAGTTTTTTTTCATGTCTGAGGTACATAGCTATGCTGCATTTTCAACATAGTCGAGATGTAATAACTGCATATACTGCAAAAAAAACCCCTCAATTTAATAATTTAATGATGTAATAAAAAAATTGAAGACCTAATCAATATCCAGCCAGTATCAAAGTAGCAAAAACTCTTGCAAGTTAAATATCTGTGTGTAAGTTTGTGCATGATTATATTTCCGGTGTGTATGCCTGCATGTGCGTGTGTGCACGTGTGTGTGCATGTGCCTGCAAGCATCATTAAAGCCAGTTAATGGCCATGTTTTGTTGACAGATAAAGTGCTGTTCATTCTGCTGGAAAGGACAGTCAGATCCGTCTGTCTTTTCCATCACTCTGTCTCTTTAATTCCCTTCTTGTGCTCCTGCACTTTTACTTTCTCAGTCCCTCCAATGAGTTTCCATGTGTTGTTGAAGAGAGCGTTTGATTTCTGTCATTCCCTGCCTTTCCTTTCTCACACTCCTTTCATCTCATCCATTTTTTTCACTCATGAGAAATACCGATCTGCTATTCACTCAGGTCTATCTTGTTTCAGTCTTGTTCCTGAAATAAAGTGCCATATTTTAGGACATTTATTGTGTCAATTATGAAAGCAATTATAATCATACATCACAGGACTTTCATTATTTTTTCATTTTTCTCATATGTCGACTAGCCATTACTCTTTTCTGTTTTTCAGAATGACACATACACCTCTTTAAGAGTAATGGTCTGTGGAGGCCTCACCTTAGCTGAACTCCCAGTGAAATTATACTTAATGAGCAACTTGGTACTTTCAAACCAGCTCACCTGGACTCAAAAATGATGACTGAAAGAAAGTGAAAACAACATAAAGCAGTTAGCATTAAATATTTCTGTGATTAAATTTTTGTCTTGCTTACCTGGAATACATTTTCTGCAGAAATAACATTTTCCATGGTATTTGTTTTGAAAAGAAATAGATTCTTGTGATTGTTGCAGTTTTGATGGTTCATCATTACTTTTGTTCAAACCTTCAGTTCCAGTACAACATGTCTATTAATGCTGGAAATCTCAAGTACAAAGTCGTGCAAATATTCACTCGTCTGCCTTCACACGGTTAATGAACTTGAGTCATATTAAATCCATAGGGTTTAATATGATGTCAGCCCACCCTTTGCAGCTATAACAGCTGAGTTATCCATTCTTCCAGAAGCACATTTGTGAGGTCAGCCACTGATGCTGGGTGAGAAGGCCTGGCTCACAGTCTCTGCTCTAATTCATCCCAAAGGTGTTCTATCAGGTTGAGGTCAGGAGCAGTGGGTGATGTAAAGTTTGGATGCAGCTGCTCAGCCATGGAAACCAATTCCATGAAGCTGCCTACAAACTGTTCTTTAAATAATCTGAAGGTCACATGAAGTTTGGAGGTTTGTAGTGACTGACCCTGCAGAAAGTTGGCGACCTCTGCGCACTATGAGCCTCAATATTTAGTAGAGCGATATTTTCACAGCCGGACTTGTTGCACAGGTGTCATCCTATCACGGTGGCACGCTGGGATTCACTGAGCTCCTGAGAGCGGCCCATTCTTTCACAAATGTTTGTAGAAGCAGTCTGCCATGCTTGATTTTATACAGCTGTGGCCTTGGAAGTGACTGGAACACCTGCATTCAGTTTTTTAGGTGGGCGACTGACTTGGATACTGAAACATTGTTGCTAAAAGCATCAATTAGTGATACAATATGAAGTAAAAGTGTTTAACTGGAATTTGACTTTGGAAAATGAAAATGAAAACTGTTTTGACATCAAAAACAATTCCAGCCAGTTACACATGGAAATACTGGAAAAGGGTGACAGCTGCAATTTTACAGTTTAAACACACCAAGTGATGTTCAACCCTAGTTAAAATATGCACACACACACACACACACAAGAGACAACACACATGTATGAACGGGAGGGAGACAAAGTGAATATGGTAGTAAATATGCAAGTAATGGTGGCAGTGAAGGTAGATTAGTTTAAATACCGCGAGTCAGCCATCCAAAGCAATGGCACAAAAGAAGTGAAAAAGAGCGCACACAGGGTGGAGACAAGTGTTGTGATTTATGACAGAAGGACAGCAGAGAGAGTGAAAAGGAAAGGTGGTACTGTAGTGAGATGGTGGGGAGACCAGCTATGATGCATGGTTTGAGGATGATGGCAGTGATAAAAAGACAGGAGACTGAGCTGGAAGTGACAGAGCTGAAGATGTTAAGATTCTCATTGGGAGATGACCAAGATGGTCAAGATTAGAACCGAGCACATCAAAGGCACAGCTCAGGTTGAGTGGTTGGGAGACATAGTTAGAGAGGAAAAGATCAGATGCTTCAACATGTGCAGAGGAGGGGTGGTGGATATATCGGGCAAAGGATGGTGAAGATGGAGCCGCCAAGCAGGAGGAAAAGAGGAAGATAACAGAGAAGATTTGTGGCTGTAGTGAAGAGGGACGTGCAGGGGAATGGTGTGACAGAGAAGGATGCTGGGGATGAAGTCAGATGGAAGCAGATGATCCGCTGTGGTGACCCCTAAAGGGGGCAAACGAGAAAAGACGACTGATATATCAGAAAGATCTCATTTATCTCTTTGAAAAACTGGGTAGTAGGAAATGTTTGTAGAGGCTACCTGTAAATGTCACAGCAGCATCTTCACATGAGAAACGTTGCCTTCTTTGCCTACCTCTTAGTCTCTGTGTTTAGAACCAATCAGAAACATTACAGCTGTTTTCTGCTTGTCTCTGTGTGTCTAAGTGTGCATTTGAAGCAGAAATGATAAGAGGTCAGTCACTATTGAAGGTAGCTTAGCTTGTATATGCAAATACAAGTCTTTGCAGTGTGGCTGTGGGCCGTATGCCTATTAATCCTCTTCTTTTCAAGCTGCCAGCAGCTCTTTTTTCCTTTTAAAGCACATATATATTTAACCTTGTCTTGAGAACATCAAAACGTGTCCCAGTTTTTTGAACCTGGTGTGAAATCATCTTGAGAAATGTTTTCTCATGTCACAAAGGTAAAAAAAAATGTATTCAATAACATCTTAGATCCATGTCTGGATCAACTACAAAAGCTGACCACTTCTAACTTGGGCAGCCTGGTCAGTTAGTAACCTTTTGAGAATGCTGTCTGCATCACAGCATCCACACACTGATCTGTAGTGTTGAAGAGAGAGCTGAGCATAAAAGCAAAGCTGTCGATTTACTGGATCAATCTACATTCCTATCCCCACCTTTGGCCTCAAGCTCTGGAAACAAGCATGAGAAATTAGCTTCCTTAAAAGGGTGGCTGGCCCTCCCTTAGAGATACGCTGAGGAGCTTGGTCATTCGTGAGAGACTCAGAGTAAAAGAGCCATTAGGGGTTGTTTGGATCCAGGACTTGCTGGAGAGATTATAAGAGTGTCCATATATTGGGACTGTATCCTTCGAAGGATATATTTATATGCCAGTTGTGTCGCAGCAAGGCAATGAAAGCTGTCCAAATTCGAAGACTTCTCCAAATGTGCCCGACAAATGCACCCTCCTTTTTCCCAGATTTGAAGGACAGGTCGGGATTATCCCATCCTATCCCATGATTCATTGTGCAGCGAAACTCAAAAGCGACAATGGCAGACGAGAGGGGCCAAATAGTTTGAAATATTACTGTTATATAAAGTAAACTTTTCCAAACTGTCTAAGCCTAACATCACCAAGCACAACGCAATGCTGGGTGCAGTGCTGCACAAGCTCACCACCACTGGACTCTAGAGCAGTGGAGCCAAGTTCTCCGGAGTGATGAATCATACTTTTCCATTTGGCATTTTCAGTTTGGTGGTTGCCAGGAGAATGGTGATTCACTGTGCCAAGTGTAAACTTTAGTGGAGCTCGGATTATGGTGCGAGGGTGTTTTTCAAGAGTTGGGCTCGGCCCCTTAGTTCTAATGAAAGGAGCTCTTAATGCTCCAGTCTACCAAGATATTGTGGATAGTTTCATGCTCCCAACTTTGTGTGAACAGTTTGGGGATGGCCCAACCTGACTAGTCTGCACAGAGTTCTGACCTCAACCTGACAGAACCCCTTTGGGATGTATCAGAGTGGAGACTGTGAGTCAAGCCTCTGCATCCAACAGTAGTGTCTGACCTCACAAATGTGCTTCTGGAAGAATGGTCAACTAGGCTGTTGTAGCTGCGAAGGGTGGGCTGATATGTTCATAAGGGTACGAAGGCAAACAAGAAAATACTTGACTAATATATTAGGGGGATACACACTGGAGAGATTATACCTCTTGGCTAGCCTTGGGGTCCTCCAGATGAATTGGAGGAGGTGGCTGGGGTGAAGGTGGTCTGGGCTTCTCTGCTTAGGGTGTTGCCCCCACAACCTGGCGCCACATAATGGAAGAAAATGTATGAGTGGATGGAAGTGATGGGTTCTCATAGAATTTAATAAAGGATGGAATTCACACCATCTCGGCCAAACCAGGGAGCTTTTAAAATTGCGGCCCAACAAGACCTTCTCACCCAACAGTGTCTGACCTCACAAATGCTCTTCTGCTCTTCTCTTGCTCTTCTGATCAAAAATTCCCACATGAACTCTGTCTCGACTGCTTTCCCCCGCACCCTGAACCTGGAAGCAGCAGAAAATGGATGGATGGAACATTTTGATAAATCCTGCTAATAAACACACCACCTCAATTGCTGCATAACCTTCTTCATGGTAGCTTTTGTTTTGACTATCAGGAAAATAAAGCTGTTATGCAGTTTTAGATATGACCAGTTTAAAATATTGCAATCTAGTATTTTCAGTTGTTCAGTTATTTTTCTGACAAAGTGCCTCTTCAAGGAGTGCTTTGCTCTCATATTAAATTGCATTTGCCATCACCCCAGTAATAAGTGCTTGATACTGACAAAATAAAGCTTGGATGCATAAATGTAAATATTTGTGAGGCTGATCGTAATGATGACATAAAGGAAATACATTCATATCAGTGTAACTCACCTGCTGGTATTATTCAGCTGTAAGACTTGGACAGCCTCGATTCTTTAAGAAAATTGTGTTTAGACAAGATCAGTGATGTGTATTTGTGTGTGCTTTTCCCACATCTAGATGATTTATAGGCTGCCTGGTTACTTTATTAAAACTATGTATAACCCTAACCTTTATAGAATGGCAGGGGTCCACTGTTGACACAGTTGTTTTAGAGATAAATTATTTCAGAAGCTTTAATTGCTGAATTACTTTGAAATTATGCTACTAATTTGGATCAGTGTATAACATAAGCGCATGCATCCAAGCAACAGAATGTGTAACTGCAGTTATTCAAAAGTAACCTCAGCAATTTGATACATAAATGTGAGAGAATAATGGTAAGAATAAAGGTGCAAACTTTTAAAAGAAACTCTTTTTTACAGACATCAGCTCTTCCAATGCAGTCTGTGGAGGTCCCTGTTTAATAAACAGATATTCACTGCTGTGCAAAAGTCTTGAGCAAATTTCTTTAAATTTTGCTTCCAAAGCCTTTCTTTGGACATTGTCCACTTTCACTCATTCCCAGTCCAGTCCTTGTACTTGACCATTTTCAGAGAAATGTTTTATGTTTATTAAGCCACTTAACACTGACCCAAAGAAGCAATTTTAAACTGTATCTTTACATAATTTGTTACTACATAATTTGTGAATGCATGAAAATGCAAACGATGACACAGTTTAATGAACTTAAAATAGTGTTTTTGCCCGAGAAAGGTCAAGAGCTATTAGCTGAAAACTTGGCATATCTCGGCAAATGTGAAGTTTGTCCTTAAAAAAATTTGAGGAAATTGGACAAGTGGAGAGAGACAAGGAGAAAAGGTTCGAGTGCTGCAAATTACTTAAGAACCGGACTGAAAATCAGTAGCAATGGGTCTTACAGAGCAGTGAATACACATTAAACGGAGGAGGTAAGGAGAGATGTGCTGAGTGTCTTTATAAAACCCATGTGGAGGCTCTGCTATGGTTTGAGGCTGCATTTCAGCCAGTGGTAACGAGGATCTTTTCAAAACTGATGGGATTATGAAAGTACTATCACATTTTCATTCACTAAATGAAACGAAAGCATCTGATTTCAGCATGACAGTGATCTCAGACACATCTGACTAATGCTATGTAAATATAATTGGTCCTAGCACAGAACCCAGTGGAACTCCTTAATTAACCTTAGTGTGTGAAGAAGACTGCCCATTTAAATTAGATTCTATTAGATAAATATAATTCAAACCACTGCAGTACCTTATTAAATATCTATGTCATGCTCTAATATCTGCAGTAAAATAATAATAACTAATAATGGGTAAATGTTTTTACTGGCCAGAACTGCGGCATGGTGGTTAGCACTTTTCACAGCAAGAAGGTTCTAAGTTCAACATCCACCATCTGTCCAGGGTCTTTCTGTGTATGGTTGCATGTTCTCTTTGTATCTGCAGTCCAAAGACGTGCAGTTAGGTGTGAGTGTAAATGGTTGTCTGTCTCTCTGTTAGCCCTGTGACAGGCTGGCAAGCTGTCCAGGGTGTACCCTGCCTCTCACCCTATGGCAGCTGAGATAGGCTCCAGCACAACTGAATTAGATAAGTGGAAAAATTTTATTTGTGAAGAAACAAGGTCATTATTAGTTAATTCAACAGATATCCGACTGTTGGTCAGCCTGGCTGCAGTCCTAAAAAGAAGCCTGGGGTTTCGTCAATCAGTGACAAAACGTAAAGGAGGGCTTTTTTTTCAACAACTCTTTTTTCCATGCTAAATAAAGATCTTCTAAATTAGAGAGAAACACCAGGTCTCTCCAACTTAAAGGTTGTGAGATGCACTTTTGTGAGGCTTATAATTATTTTATCTGAACTGAGTCTCATTAATCAGAGAGAAACTCTGAGTAAGGGCCAGGTGGGTGATAGGCAACAACAAATAAAACAAACATCTGTGGACACTTGCTGTTTCTCTGCGCGTGTCTTGAAAAACAATTTTCCAGCTGCTTTCAGGATACTCCGGCAAAATGGCATCATGCTCCACTGAGCCTGTGGTGTGCAAACATTTCTCCCACTCTTTTTCCTCTTCCTTGTTTTGTATCAATCTTTCCTTCTATTTGGCCTTTTGCTCTTGATCTCCTTTCTCATTTCATTTCTCTCTAAATACATCTCATTCTCACCTGACTTTGTCTTCCCCTTTACTCAGTCTCAGCTTGTCAGTAAAAGGGTCTACCATTACTCTCTGTTCCCTCCCTCAATATCCCCTCCACCCTATACTCCATCAAGCAGGATGACAAGAAGGGTGGAGGCTGGGAAAGAGTGGGATTGGAGCACAGTGAGGCAGATGATAAAGGTAAGGGAGAGGAAGAGAAGCTCAGACATTTTAATGCAAACTAAAGGCATTAATCTAGAGAGAGCTACAGCTTTCCAAATGATCTATGCTGAGTTTACAGGAACTTGCTTAAAAGCTGGCCCTAACCCACTCACACACACACACACACACACACACACACACACACACACACACTACATATTTTCTATATATTTTCAGAGAGCTTGTTGTCCATCACACAGTAGCTGTCAAACATAACTGAAGAGCATCACCTCGGGGAGCAGAGGTAAACAAGTTGATCGTGCTCGAGTTGCCTTCATGTCACACACGTGTCTTATGACATGTTTAATCATTAATGTTTTATCTGACATTTTGCCTGAGGAGCAGCTGTAATCTGTTACAGCTGAAGGCCCAACATGTGTCAAACAAATCTATTTTTTGTTTGTGTCTTGTATGATGATATTTGTGTACACCCTGCCCTCA
This sequence comes from Apistogramma diplotaenia, assembly GCA_015052665.1. Classification (NCBI taxonomy): domain Eukaryota; kingdom Metazoa; phylum Chordata; class Actinopteri; order Cichliformes; family Cichlidae; genus Apistogramma; species Apistogramma diplotaenia. Next base: position 12,560 of record VOQJ01005982.1, read on the forward strand.
CACGTCTCACGACTCTGCTAGAAATGGAAGCCTTGTTCAAAATAAATTAACTGGACTGTTATTATCTTAGCCTAATCAAACCTGGTGCATTTCTTCAGCATATTGCCCAATTCCCAGTACAGTGCTGTTTAATTAGGACATTTTGGGAACTGCGTGTAACACTGTTGTAATGTGCATCTAGTTATTTTGGTTTTGAAAATAAAGGTTTAATTAGGTGATTCATTATTGTAGCGTATCTCCAGCTCAGGTTAGTATAAAACCCTGCCAGTCTATTCATCAGTCCAAATGGCTGCAAAACAAAATATTTGTGAGATAAAGGTACCAGCTTGTGTGCGCAAATCTTCAGAGGACAAGTTAAATACGACTCTCAAGGTGTGTTTGATAAGAAAGATCCAATCAAGTGAGCTGCTAAGCACAGGCGAGAGCTAAAGACTACAAGTGCAGATAAGCAAGCAAAACTTTATTTATTTAGCACTTTTCATTCCAGGGGGGATGCCCAGTGCCACACAGTGTGAGCTACAAATAAAGCCACAACCATAAAACTACGTTAGGCATCACGGCTGATGGCAAGTTTAAGGTGGATCCAAATGCAGACACAGAAAGAGGCGGGTCTAGCATAGTTTAAATAATTTATTGACCACAGTAAAAGGAGCTCAAATGCTTATGGGCAGGTTGGAGATCAGTCTAGGCAGAGGGAGACGAGAGGTAAGTTTATCTACTGGAAGGAGTGTTTATACAGGGGAGCGGGGAGGTTGCCAAAGGAAT
>VOQJ01005984.1:1972-20572 GCA_015052665.1 Apistogramma diplotaenia
TACACAAAGCTCTTTTATAAACTTCTCCATATGTCTCTCTTGTCTGTAGATGGTCTGACTGGAGCCAAAACCCGAGAGGAGACAGGCCTTATTCTGCTCTCTTATGTTGTTTCAATCACCAGTCGACTGTACAAAGGAAGCAGCCTGATGGCATGATGAGTGCACAGCGCTCATCTGCCTGTGCTGTTGTCTCAGTTTGAGCCTCATAAAAGGAAGCGGGCCTGACGATGCCAGAGGCAGAGGATCCGGCTCTACGGTCTGAGCACAGAAACATCAGCAGAGCGCCATTCTTTAGAAGGAGATGTCCTTCAGAGTGGTGCCAACTCTCCCTGGGGCAGCAGCATAAGACACAGCCTCTTATTTACCATATACAGGATCTCTCTGTGCCCTTAATGAGCCAGGATATTCAGCATCACAGAGACAAAGGCCACGCTTTCACTGAAGAAGCTGTGGTTTTGCTGAATTAAATAATGATAATTAAGAAAATATTAATCAAACTCTGGCTCTCTTCTCGGCTGTGTGGCTGTGTTGAGGGAGCCGCTCTTCCAGCTTAGCCCGTAGGAGTTCTGATTTAAAGTATGCCCGCGACCTATAGAGCTGCAGGGGAACACACAGACACACGCAAACACACACAGATGCACACAATTAAAATCAGACCCTGGTGGCCTGCTACTCTATAATTAAACAGCCTTTGGTGTTGTGCACAAAAACACTAAGCAAGGTTCAGATGTGTCAAGGAGAGAGGAGTGAAAGGAAGCACGAGGAAGCTGTCGGTCCCTCGCACCGCAAGTTCTGTTTAATGCGATGAATTAATAAAAAGCACAAACTAATACCTTCCCACTGTGCAGTCGGCATGTCTGGCGGGCCAGCAGCAGCTATACAGCTGTGCTGTGAAACTTTAATGTCGCTGGACGCCTAAAGCGGCGCCTGGGCCTCTTCTCTCAGGTGTGGGTGTGGGTGTGGGTGTGAGCAGAGGGTTTTTCCACACGCATTCGATCAAACTAACAAAAGTATTTGAAGAGAAAAGAGCGATTTTTCTGACCTTTAAAAAACACCAAGACACAGGTGGGTGACTGATGGGAATATTAGCATCCTACTTGGGGGGGGGGGAGACAAAACTCCTCACATTGCTTTTTCCTAAATATAAAATATTCCAAACTCTCTTCTATTCAGATGTTATTAGGTGATTATATGGTATTATTCTTCACCTTTTAGACTTCGGAGCGCTTATCATTTGGCTCTAGTTGTTATGGTAATGTGAGGTATTCCATCTCCTTCCCAGCATGCTCTGTTTGACATTCATGGGGTTAAAGTCCCCTGAATGATGAAGTGCCAGTGTTTGGGACAGTAAATTGCATCGTTTCAATTGAGAAGAGAGTTCCCCTTGGGTTTGCTGGAGGTCCCCACGGGCTGGCCTTGAACAGAACAGCATGTTGTACATCCATATAAAAAAAAAAAAAAGTGAAAAATATGGTGGTACTTTTCCCTTTATGATGCAGAGATTAATCTGTCACCATATTCACGCATAAATCTCACTCACTGCTTTGCAAAATACTGTTTTATCTTACTTTACACTATATTTTATTTTTTTATTGCCCATAAACACAAACCATCACAAAGGGCTAATGTTCTCATCAATATTATTATAAAATGACCATAAATCTAATGCCTTGTTAAAATTTGAAGCCGTTTCTCTTCTCGGCCATTCGAGCACTGAAAATGTGAGACAGAAGCATTATTTTATCAGGCAATTTCTCCCACAATAATAGATGAGCTTCTATTATATTTGAGCTGTAGCACGCCGCTTCATTTTTTCAAGATTATTGCACTTTCCTTCCGATCCTTTCCTCATCACTGTGTTCAGCAGTACTGAACTTGCCTTTTGGGGCTATTTTTTTTTTCTTCTTATACTTCAGTAGAAATGCCTTGACAACACTGTGGTGGTTATTTCATCCTGAGAGACCACAAACTAAACAGCAGAAACACGTTGTATAGACACTTGTTTAGTGGTATGCAAATGATCTTAGCCGGAGGTAAAATTAACATTTTCAATTAAAATATTAGCACCAAACAAACACAGAAAAACACACTAATGATTAAATCATCTTGATGGAATCTCATAGTGGAAAATAAAGCTGATTTCTTATAATTCTTTATAGGAAAATATACAGTACTGTTCATACTGTCCATTACTGGGGTTTGTTTGGTCATAAATCTTTGCATTTGACAATGAGATTTGCCATAGAACGTCTCAATTTGTATATAATTTATTCAATAATAAGTTGTTATTTACGGCCTGGAAATTTCTTTTCATTGCTTGTGCAAAAAAAAATATTTTCATTTACTTTCACATATTTAATCACTCCTAACAACCAAGAAGAAGCATGATAATATGTAAAAGCGTTTTGTGTTAAGAAAATATTTCATTGCATTTACATTTCTTTTAAATATCTGTATTTCTTTAACAGGTAGATTGTGCAAGGCCCCACGACAGAGGTGCAGGGCTTTGTGCAGCTGCTTTTAATGTTACTATATCGCCCTCTGGTGGTTCTCTCCCAGTATAACAACAGTGGGAAGCAAGAAAAGGAGCAAATTCAAACAAAGCAACGTTTATTTCAGTTTTGGTATAACAAACAAACTGTAACACGGATTCTTCATGTACGGAAAAAAGCCCCAGACATTTCTCCTTGAATGTTGCATACAAATGCGCGTCCAGAAAAAAAAGCGAGACGGGTTTTTGTCGCAGAGATCAGCTCCAGCTAATATTCAAAGCCCAACTTTGCAATCGAATATAGGAAAGCTCTTTTGAATCTGATTGCTCTTTTTATTGCTCTGGTCCACAGAGGCCGAGCAGTACCTTCTGGTAGTCTCCCTTTGTATGTTCCTGCAGAAGGAAAAGAAAGAGCCAGTGAGACATGCTGCATGACAGAACAAGCTATACTGTAAATCAGTCATAGACCAGAGGCAGGTTAGAAATTCAATTACCATAATAGTCTGCTGCAGAGACTGCCCGAAGCAGGACTTGTATTCAGAGCAGATTTTTCTCAGGTCCACCTCACAGCGTGACACAATAATTCTGGTCACTACCTTCTCTTTGGCTCCTTTACTCTGAGGAAACGAGCACAAGTCAGCACATAAGTTGCTCGTGCTCTAAGCTTAACTGCAGCAGCTGATGCAACGCTGTTGTAAGATAACTTTTATTAACTTTGGATTCTGTGTTCCTGCAGCTAAACTGCACTTCACAAGCACATGTACTTCTTACATTTGTTGGATTTTTTTCTAGCCCTCAAAATAGCCACATCACAGGAAAAAAAGGAGAAAGAAGAGCAGTGTGAGTTACCTTCATGGCTTCATTCAGTCTTTTGGCGAAGAACAGCTGTTTGTTTTCAAAGCAGTCAACTGGAATAAATATAAAGCAGAATAAATATTAACAGGAAAAATAGGGGTATTTAATCGTTTTTGGGGAGGATTCATAAAACTAAACTGGGAATCATCATTCATTCATTCATTATCTGTCTGAATGTATTAAGAAAGTGTACCTAGCACCAGGAAGGACCTTTGCAAGTCTCCTTTAACTTCCTTAACAATACTCTCCTGCATGTCGTAGGGGCTGTAACTCTTGTACTTCTGAAACACTAAGAAACAGAAAAAAAAACAAAACTTACTAATCAGTAAATTCACATTACAGAAAAATCACAAATCAACACAGTAATAGTGGCTTAAGAAAAAAGGATGGAGCACCTTTTTGCAGGTGGGGTACGCTTCTCTCAGACATAATGGAGATCCAGGTTGCCACATCAGTGCCTTTAATTTTTATTCCAGCGTCATAGAGAGCCTGGGTATAATGAAATATCCTTACATACTCAGAACACTAATAAATCATTCATGTCTAATCATTTGGTATAAAACAAAGATCTATTATTGTTTTATGGACGTGAACGCCTATGGAAAGTTTAGGTTAATATTATTAGATTATTATTATTTTTAAATCAAAAGCAGCGCATCGCGCTGACAGTTGGAATCAAAAATAATTTAAACTGAACAACTTACCCTGGCATCTTCATCAATCTTTTCATAGTCTATAATAGAGGACTGTTCAGCTCTCTTGGTCTGCACAAACATAAACAACATTCAGCTTATTAAGTAACAACTCAAAATTCATTTTTACAGCTTATTTTTGGGGCACCATCATTCAGGAAAATGCCACTTCCATCTGGATAGAAATGCTTCATACGCAGGATAAAAATGATAACGCTGAGCAACATCTATTGATTTGCAGTGACCCCCCTCCTTCAAGGAGAAAAGCAGTCATGACAATTACCCTCCCAGCGTAAGCAGCCACCAGATCCCCCCGACTGTAAAAGTTCAGGATTTTCTTTTAATTTGTCACCTATATGTGTAACTCTTAAAGCCCAACGTCTCACCTGCACAAGAGCCAACAGCAACTTAGCGAAGTTTCCAGAAGTATCACCAGCCACGTCTTTTTCCAGCTCCTTCTTGAACACTGATGAGAAATTATTTTTCCATGTCAGGGATTTAGTGGTCTTTTGTTACCAGAGTAGTAACATAAGTGATTAATCTATGGCTGATTAAGATGCGATATGAGACTTTTGGTAGAGAGTGAATAGGTTGTACAACAGCACACACTGCACAGTAAATGAAAAACAGAGAAACCTAAACTCATTTAAACTTCACAGAATTATTACAAAGTATTTCAAGGCCAACTCACATTCCTTGTAGACCTTCTTGATTTCTACCAGCTCGTCATTACTACGTGAGCACAAAATCTCAATCAGAGTTTCTTCATCAGTTCCTAAACCCTGGAAAAAAAAAAAGAAGTAACATTGAACCAAAACTCGAAATCCATCTAAAGAAACAAGTGCACTTTTGTTCGCTTCCAGCAGAGGGCAGTGTTGCCCGTCCACACCATCCCTCTGAGACAAAATCACCCTTTACCTTGATGGATCCCCTGATCTCTGTGGCGTCATACTGCGCCGTGCTTTTCATGAGTCCAAGGATTACGTTTTCCAGTGAGCCAGACAAGGCACCCTTCAGGGCTGAGATCATGTCCTATAAAATATAACACAGCATTACCTGATCAGGCTTAATGTCTCGTATATTGTTTCAAACAGGCAGAATAGAGCTATAAAGCTACTGTACCTTCTTTGCCATCCTTTCATATGCAAAAGCAATCTCTCTCCTTTGGGCGTACGTCCGCTTTGTTAGGACATCAATGATGGTCTGCTCATCCACACCTGATGTTACGTGATTTATTCATATTAATTACACAAATGGATGCAGCGCTGCTTTATTAAAATATATTAGTGCTGGGAAAAAAGACGACTTACTATCACATTAGGAGGAAGACTTGATTACGTATTCTCAATCCTATCAGTAATCACCAAAACAGGCTATATTTTATAATGTCCCACTATTCCTTGATGTGGCATTATGAAATCAAAAACTACCGAGGTTATGATCATATGACACACAATCAGTAAATCCCCACGACTGAGACTACAGCTTTAAAAAAAAGAAAGAAGGCAAGATGAAGAATATACTTAAATGCTGTGCCTGTGAGAGTCCAGGTTTTACCACAACATGGTCATAAGGTGTACTCCCCTCATTTTCCTGTTTGTACAGTTTCCACACTGAACACATTCTTCATCACAACACAAATGTGGGCTGCTAAGAGTGCCAGCAGCTCTCCGTCAGCGGCCAGAACGCAGCCCTGCCAGCGCCGAGGCACAGACATGGAGGTGTTCCCAGTACGGTCCAAACATTTTAAGCCACGCGGCTGACTCACAAATACCAGTTACTCATCTGTGGCAAGAATTTGCAGAACCAAGCAGCAGTTTTTTTTTTTTTTTGTGTGTGTGGTTTTGTAGGAGGGAGACTTGCCTTTGGTTTTGATAGCAGTCTCTATTCTGGCAGCATCTTTATCAGGGTCAAAGTTCACAGCGGGTACCACGGTGGGGAACAGGGGTTCATTACCCTGAGAATTCAAATCAGAGTGAGATTAAAATAAAAAAAACGAAAAAAAAGAAGTTACATTGTTAACCTCAACATCCACTAGGAAACTGGTGACACACAACAGGTCAGGGTCAGAGTTCAGTTCATCTCATTTCTCAGTTTACTCATTTAAAAAAAGGGAAGAGGAAAGTACTTTACCCCAATGTTGAGAGACAGCTGTCCCAGAAACTCTGATACCAAAGCCATCTTTACTGTCCTGAAAAAATCAAATCTTATAATCAAATCTCACTGACTTGCACAAGACCATGTTTATTTTGACTGAAGATATAATCACATGAGAAAGTGAAGCAAGTGTCCCAAACAGAAGCCGAGGAGCTACTTCTTTTTTCTTTTTTACAGCAAAGTCACTGCAGTGAAATAGCTGTTTTATTATTATTAGGTCATTTCTGTGACTGTATTGCCATTTTCACAGCAGCTTCTAAGTGAAAGATCTGACACATCAGCAGCAGCAAAGGGACACACCCTGGAAAAAGTGCTGCTGTTCTCCAGAGTGGCAAGACAACTCAGTTCTTTCACATGTACATGTCAAACTTTGATTACTTTGTTCAAGTTTCCTAAATAATAAACTCGGAAACAGAAGCGAGACTTGTTTATACGAACTGAAAATACGATTCATACGTCATGATTCACGAACGCAAGATGGGTAACTCCTTTCACCTTAGTGCAGGCTAAACTAAACTCAGCTTCTATGTACTCAACTAACAAACAGCTAGCAGAATTTCACCAGACTTACCTGAGCTGTAGAAGCTGAGACGATGCAGATCTGTCCTGGTGATGTTAAAATGGAATGGGTGTGGACGCTCAACTTTTCAAAGTTATGAAAAGGCTTGCCCCTTCCCTTCCCCTGCCAGATCCCCTCCCTGCACTCATGACTCCACCCTAATCTGCTGCAAGTCAGCGGCAGCTCCGTTTTTTTCCACCATTATTCTAGGTGTGTTTAATCCAGGCTTCCCACAGTCTACATGTTAAGCACATTTGAACATTACATTCAGACTCTCAAATGAACACTCAAGAGTTTATTAATTGCTTTTACAAAAATAAATTACAAACCATACAAAGATGCCTTTGAGTAAAACAAAAACACAGACTATATGCAGTGAAAGTGCAGCAGCATCCACATATGTAATTTAAGGAGTTTGCAGCTCCCTCCTCTTCCTCACCTAACCAAAGACATGACAGTATATGACAACACATTAACAAAGGGATTCTAAGCAGATTTCGGAAATTGCTTTTTGATATATGCTTTATGCTTGGCTGCATGCTTCTTTTGCTTGCGCTTCTTGTTTTTGCCTCGTCCATCCGGGGGATGAGATCCATATCGTGTTGTCTGGTAGGACAGAAGGGGATATTTTTATTTGTCAGTCTCAGGCAAAGCACTGAAAGTACAAATGCTCGGCTGAAACCTTGTTTTACTAAAAGCTGAAAAGTTAAAAAAAGAAAAAAGAAACAGCATTGAGTTCTTTTGCCATGTTAAATTTTAGACAGGCATGCGATGAATGTGTCAGACTACACCAGAAAAGCCACCAACTATTCTCAGCATTGTCCCTGCTGTTGGTTTAGGCTCTGCCAATGACAAGTATGCAGTCATTTCTGGCTCAACTACACAGATAAGAACTTAAGCTATTATTGGCCTTTACAGAGTCTCTGAGGGTGGTGGGACTTCCTTAAACAATAAACACAGCGACCTTGTTTGTCTGGGTCACAATGTATGTTGGGGAAAAAAAAAATCCCACAATGCTTTGAATTAACAGAGTAACTGCTGACAAAATGAAACACACACCTTCGGAGTGGGTGGAAAGGTGCAGGGGACCCTGCCATGCTGCTGGTGGAAGGGCAGGACCACAGCTGGATCAACGGGTACCCAAGGCACAAAGCCAGAGGCTGGGGGCTGTGGGACAGAGCTGTGGGCCTGATGCAGGTTATATGCCCCCCGACTCACTTTTCCACTTGCTGGTTTGAGTATGGTCACAAATGGCTCCCCTGATTTATGTGTAATCAGGTATTGTCCCTCCTCTAACCTACAAAAGCAAATGACGTCGCTGTGTTAAAGGCGAAGCATGAAACATGTTGCAACACCGCAGCGATTTCACCATTCTTCACACAATGACGAAAAATGTGGCGCAAGTGAACTAAGAGCTGACACATGTATTGTGTCATTGAGTAACTCTCCAGGACACACATGAAGGCACACTGGTATCACATTTTAAGCCCCGGGCAGCCAGAACGAGCAGTACAAAAACGTCATCACCTTAAACAAAGCTTTAAGAACACACAGGCAGGTTCGCTGATAACCTGCAGGCATCGATGAGTTTGAGAAAAAGACCAAACCCTCCCCCCCCAGAGTTTAAACTTTCAATTCAATCAATACAGATGTATACACATGATTTATATGTACTGTGGTGTGCTAAAGTCTTGAATAGCCCCTTATTTCTTTATATTTGAGTCAGACCTTTCTAGTAATGTTTCAAAGTGGTCTTGAGCAATCGCTCTCCAGGCTTTTTTCTTTGTGCATTGGCTGCTTTTTCACTTATTTTCAGTCCAGTCCTTGGACCTTAGGCCTCTTAACACTGACCTATTAATCATTCAAGTGTAAAAAAAAAAAGCCGTCTAAATAAAAGGGATGAACCAAATGTGTCTACACATAACACATCAATTTAGCAAAGAACCAATTTTAAACTGTACCTTTAGACACTTTGTTACAAGCAGCCAGTCACTAAAACAAGCATCATTTGTTTGTTTCTGTGCCCCATGAGTAACAAGTCTTACAGACTGCAGTTTATAAAACAGGCTGCCCTCAACAGGAGCCTCATAATCCTGTTCATCTTCTGTAAGCAGCTCTGAGGGGTCGATACAGCAACAGGGAGTCGATAAAGTGTCGAATGCTAATCATGTCAAACACAAATTCACCCAAAATATTGAAAAATCAATCGACAGTAACTTTTTGTGTATTTTAGTGTCAGTTGAAGAATGATTTCACCATCCTTGCTCTGGTTTCTCTCCCAAAATGAAGACACACAAGGTTTCACCAAAGGTGTTGAAATGAGAGTGAACTGATGGTGACTCATCAGAGCTTTGGCCTATTTCATGGGCATACCTGAACATGGCTGTCTGCATGTGCAGAGTGCTTTGCTCTTTTGGGTTGCCGCCTGTCCCCTGTAACCTTTGAATGGCTAGTTAAATTTATAAAGAACCTGAGATGCATTTGACCCTTGAGTTAATCCATCGATGCCAAATTACACAAGAACTGGACTGAAATTCAGTAGCAACAGATTTTATATATGATGAATTCACATTTGACATAATTTGGTTCGAATCATCATATGGACAGAGGAGATCAGGAGAGAGGTACAACAGTGAGAGTCTACAGGCATCTGTAGAACACAGTGGAGTCTCTGTCATGTTGTGTTGGGGATCTAATCAAAATTGATGAAATTACAAACACAAAAAAGTAGCATCAGATTTTGATCCATTATGCAATACGATCAGGAAATCGTCTGGAAACTGTCAAGGGATTCAGAGCATACCTGGACATAATGGAACACTATCTGTTATGGACTGACCTCCACAGAGCCTCGACATTACTGAAGCAGTGTGGGATCATCGTGAGTGAGAACTGAACAAAAGGCAGCCAACATCCAAGAAGTCCTTTGAATGTCCTTCAAGAACCTGGAGAACTGTTCTTGAAGACTACATAAAAAGCTGCCTCAGAGAGTTCAGGCTGCAATGAAGAATAAAGGTGGTCACACCAGATGGTGACTTAAGACTGTTAGAATTACACATACAGTTGCCTTTGCCTTATGTACTGTACTTCCATATGTTTGTACATTTCAATAAATCACTGTACCCATCTTCCCATTTTCCTAGCAATAAATAAATGAATAAATAAGGGGTGACTTAAGACTTCTGCACAGTACCGTATAATGCGTGTGTTTGGAAATTAATTAAAAATGGCTGCATTCAAACAAAAGACATAAGATCAAGACATAACAACTTACCCAGCAAGTTTCTTCAGTAGGTGGTGGAGTATATTTAATGACTTGGAAAGCCTATGGATTAAAAAGAGACATCAGCAAGTTTCTGTCTATGGGGCCTTACTTGATATTCAACAAATTCAGAGGTGACGACAGCTGCAGCTGATGAAAAGGCCTGGATTATCAATACTCTGACTGAAACTCAAGATGACAAACTCTAAATCTTAAGTAACAATCATTCGGAGATGATTAGCTTAATCCTTATTATCGGCACACGTTTGTTCAAACAACACTCACTTGAACCCACAGGAGATGTTCTGCTTCCAGTCATCAGGCAGCTTTCTCAGCAGAGCCACTTTTGATGTGTACGCATTGATGTGAGCTTCAGAGTCATGGAGAGAGGGTGAAAGACACACTGAGAGAACAACAAGAGCTAGTGTGCATATCAAGGGCTTCACTTCATCATCCGTGCCATGTCTAGTGCTTTGCAAAGTAATTAGTCTGTGGTGATTTGCCAGCATTGTTAACTAGCTTGAGTGGGTGTTAAGAAATGCTTGTTGGCCCTCTCTCCTCTCGGTTCTTTCCTGCCTCCCACTCCAGCTGGGAACGCCTGCTTATTTTAACAGTGTCTTCCTTCATTTATGGAGAGCTGACAACAGTTGCCATAAATACACAATAATGGAAGGCCACATGACAACCCACATGATAAACCACAAACAATCACGCAAATAAGGAAGTCTATTAGCACTGCACAATTCCAATAGCTGTGGGGCTATTATTCAGTTCATGCAGCCTAATATTCCCACTACTGGTGGCAATCCGAAACACTCCATTTTTAAAACCAAAACATTGTACTGCCACAGAATCTGGCTTGACGGGCTTGTACCCACTCTCTTTATGTACGGCACTGAAGCCAAACACATGAAACTTGTGCCAATGTGTGTAGTATTAGTGGACAATGCAAATTGACTATAAAAGGTGTTCAGTCCCTTTTTCAAAAGCTCTCCAACAGGCAAAGAAAAAAAAACAGGGTAGGTGAAAGGTAGATTATATATGTTCACCCGTAATTATGTAACTCAATTCAGTGAACCAGTCACAATGAAAAGGTGGAGTCTTTCCCGAATCTTGAGTCACAGAGTCAGCACATGGACACTGACAATAAAACTGAAGCTCAAAACACTACTTAGCTTAGCTGTACGCACTGCCTTCACTGTAATACCCCATGATCAAGAGGTGGCTGTAGTTATGGCAACTAAGTAAACTTTACCCCTACACAGTCAGAGGAGGATGATGAGTCATCTCAAGACTATTTCTCTGGTTTGTGGAAGGATCTGCCCCATAGATTACACTGTGGCCCACGAGGGAAGGAAATGAGAAAAGTCCTCCCTTTTTTTTTTTTAAAGTTGCATAAATGATACGTTTGCCATTTCCTTAGCAACCAAGTTGAAAATCGAAAGGCCAAAGGGTGATTCCTTTAGCTCCACTTAGACCCGTGGGAGGAACATAGCCATTGTCATTATAAAAGAATCTAGAAAGAAAAAGTTTCAAAACCTTACCTATGTAAGATACTGTGCTGGAGTGAAGCAACGTCTCTGTCCACAGCTGGCATACCTCGCTGATGGTTAGGCTCTCAACACCATAACACATCTGGTACTCCAGCTTAGGCATAACATGCACTGGCACAAACTATTGGGACAGAGCACATGTTAATGTTTAAAAAAATTCCTAAGATATTCTGGAGGGTGTATGTGTACGGTATTAACATGTATACCTGGTTTTGGATGCTGCCTACTTTTCTCGTGTGGGTCAGACTGACAGAGCTGCGCACCATGAGTAACAAGTCTTGCAGACTGTAGAGTTTATAAAACAGGCTGCCCTCAACAGGAGCCTCATAATCTTGTTCATCTTCTGTAGCAGCCTGCAGGTATTGTGAAAGCAGCTCTGAGGGGTCGATACAGCAACAGGGAGTCAGTAAAACATCGAATGATAATAAGTCCATATGCACATTAACCCAAAAATATTGCAAATCGATCAACACTGACTTTTGTGCTCTTGAGTGTCGGCTGAAGACTGGTGAGGAACAACACAGGTTTCACCATCATTGTTCTGGTTTCTCTCCAGAAATGAAGACACGCAGGGTTTGACCAGGGATGTTGAATGAGTGTGAACTGATGGTCCTAAACATGGCGTGGGTGACTTGACAGAGCATTTGGGCATTTCATTGGAAGACTTGAACATGGCTGTCTGCATGCGCAGGATCTCACTTAGTTGGTCCCCAGAGTCCTTTGCTCTTTTGGGTTGCCGCTTACCCTTTGTAACCTTCTGTGGGGAAGAACTTACAGCGGTGGACTCAGAAGTAGGGACAACTTGGGGGTCTGCAGAGCATGTTGTAGTTTGCGGTTTACTGTGTTTTGGGCCAGTGTTCACTGGCGATATTGAATCATCAATTACCAGCTTCTCATCATCCGAGTCCTCTATTAAAGTTGCGTCTTCATCACTTTGCAGGGCGGGGTCGCGTCCTGTTTGTTCAGTCTCTGGTTGAATAGGCTCACTCACAACCTGCGGTGCTGGCACTGATCTGGGATCATTTGTTTTTGCTGAGGAGCTCATCTCTTCTTGTGAAATGCTACTAACAGTAACACAATGCTCCCTCAATGTGTCAGTTTTATTTGAAAGTGGAGAACTTGTATCTTTTTGACTTTGGACACATCCATCCTGTTCACGGCGGAACTTCTTACACTGTGATGTCTCTCCAAAAGTCTCCAGGTCAGTGAAGTGCACCTCAACATCGAGATCACTGTTTTCCACTATGTTTCTCAGGGAGGATTCCTAATTTGGAAAAAGAAGAATAGTTGCTCTGGTGAAATAAGACAAAATAAACAAAAACAAAACACCACATTCAGAAGCAAGTTAATTTGCACATAAACGTACCGGTGAAGGTTTCGGCTCATTTACAGGAAGCTCTGTCATCAAATGGAACACATTTCTGCTTCCATTCTTCGTGATGGACCGCTTCAAACTCTCTTCATGGTAGATATGACTCCTTTCTCTTACTGTCATTTCAGTCTTCAGGAGGGGTGAGTCTATGTACACAGTCTTCTTGTGACTACTGCCTAAAAATAAGATAAAAAGAATGTGAAACAGTACCAACATCAGGCCGTATCACATCCATACACAAAGCTGCCTAATGCCTGGTTAATGGTCACCACATTGGTTTTGTTGTGCGCCAACTATGACATCACCACAGGCTTGTTGGTGTTTATGCTGCTGGTGGAGGCCCACCAGACTCAGTACAGCCACCGCACAGAAAAGACGGCAATTCAAATTCATTTCTTTAATTAAATTTTATTTATATAACGCCAAATCACAGCACACAAGTCTCATCATTTCAAGCTGCTACAGCATCGCCACCTGTATAATCTTCAAATCTCCGAGCTCCTGTTCTGATATACTGAAAATGGAAGTACAGGCCAATATAAGTACCATGTTACAAAAACTGAAGATTGAAGTGCATGACAAGCCAAAATCACACTTCAATGCAGCGCATGCCAGCAAGCTGTGATGTCATTTTTGCAGCGAGCCACTGTTCATGAGGGTGACAACGGTGAGCATAAAGGTTAAACTGGCTCTAATTAAAGCTTACTCCCACTATGAAAACTGATGCTGATGTACCTTTTCCTGGGTTTGATTTTACCCAAACAGGCAATTCCCATTGCTCCACAAAGTCAGGACCGTGGTTGTCCAGCAGCCTGACCAAGGCATCACGAGTCAAACAGACATGAGGCTCGTAACAAGCACCCAGCCTCTCAGCATTCCCATCATCACTGATAGTCTGAATGGAGGAGTAAAAAAAGCAGGTCACACTACAAGAAAATCTTCTCTATCAGTCAAATAAATACAATTGGCTACACATTTGTCTACAGTTAAACGGGCTTTGACATTACTATGTGTAACCATCTTTCAGAAATGCAATTAGCACAAGTTTTGCTGAGCAGGACATGAACGCCCTCTGGTGTCGTTTGTGAAAACTGCAAGAGCTGAAATAGAATTACAATAGACCCGAGGTCATGAATCCCATTCTAGCAGTAAAACATCACTGTGACTTACTTTGTTGGAGCAATTACGAAAAGAGAGACAATTGCTTACAGCGTGCATGTCCTTAGCCTTTTTAGCTGGAGGATTCTCTGATGAAACACTCTGATAATCCCATGCAAGTTGTGCATCAGCAGGCACTATCTTGTGGTTTGTAATATTCACATTGCCCTGAAGAGATAAAGGGAAAAAATATGGTAATAGAGGAACTTAATCAACACCAAAAAAACAAAACAAAAAAAACCTGATTCTGCAGTTCAATACTGAAGCTGAGAAGGTATTAAAGTGAAGATCTATTTAAAAAATGGACATTTACATTTTTGAATAAGTGCATTATATAAGGTTGTAATGAGACCCTGAGATTGAAAAGGCATTCAGAAGTGCATTACCATAGCCAGAAGCTGTTTTTCAAAGGTCAGCATCAGCCCTGGATTGAATGTCCCTCCTGTTAAACTGGTTATCTCATGGATCTGGTAGAACTGGGGAAGTGTCCCAATGCACTCCAAACAGCTCCTGAAGAAACTCTTAAAAAAAAAATCCAAAAACACAAAAAACAAACAAACAAACAATTAAGCTGTATGTGTCCTTGCTTATGAACCAAACCACAGAGCGCTGACGTCATGTGCAATCAATGTAGTATCAGTACCTCTGAATACTGTATAGCCCCTTCTGATATGACATTGTAGTCATCCGCGCACATTGAAGCCACATCTTGGAGGTAGCTCATGAAGTGCATCACTTCATCTTTCACTCGTGCAATTACCTTAAAAAATTTAAAAAAAAAAGAAATAGTGTTTTTTTCCCAAGTAATGCAATTACAGCTACCAGGACTAAGCTCGCATTAAGAGCTTTACGATGCAAATGCTAGTACCTGTGGAGTAACCTCGGTTTTCTTATTCATTAAAAAACCAAGATATGCCTCCTGTTGTTTGCTAGAAATGTTGGACAGGCAGGGATAAGGCATCCTGGGTTCAGGAAATGCGGCATCATTCGTAATCGGCTTCAGCTCTGCTTCTGATTTTTTGCTATCCTCAAAGTCTTCTGCGCTTTCATCAGCTTTGTCTGCACATGAATCCTCACTATCACAGCTGTCCCAGCAGGATGCTTGGCTGCTGACGCAACTGTTGTCTTTAAACTCGGTAGCTTCTTCCGTGGAAGGGGAGCAGGAGGCTTTTGCAGCCCCATCATCACACTTCTGTTTGGTTTTGGCATTCTCTACAGGTCTTGGAGAAGGAGAATAAAACTTGAGGTAAAACGATGAGTGTAATAAACAGAAGAGTAGAAATGCACTTGAAATTATGTCTTACTTTAACTATTCATTTAGTGACATACCCTTGGAGAAAGGCCCATAGGTCTCTGATATGTGGCGCAAGGGAGTATTTGTCATAAATATCTCTGGTAAAGAAAGGACCTTCAGGCACCGGATGGTCCTCCCTTCAATTAAAAAGGAGAAAATAAAAGATATTAGAGACCTGTGTTTGAACTAAACAGTTCCAAAGTAGCATTTCTTATTGCATTCAAGAATTTAACTGCTGTTTTGCTGCTGTAGAGACATGTGTATATTATGAACTACGCTATTACTCTATAAATTTCAACAATACGGCTCACTAGTGAGTTAAAGTATGCATAAAGCAACAAGTCTGACATGAAATTGTAAAATGTTTAATGTTTTATGTATAAAAATCATTTACATTTATTATGTCTTAGATCAACTTGTCTGTTAAGACAAAAAATAAATTAATTCATAAAAAAAAAAAGAAAGCCACTGGAATTAGTACAAACAATTATTCAATATTCACTATTTTCAGCAAATATCAGACAACTGGCTTAACTAGGATTAAAACTCACCTTTCCTCTCTGGCCTTTCCACCTCACTAACCTTTCACTTGTGTCCACTTTTTACTTATTAGTGTAATATTTGCGTGTGCATATTTACTGTAGGTATACATACAAGTCTAAACGTCTTTAGTTTTCTCAATTTCGTTAGTAATTTGAAATTTTAAGATAATAACATTTGACTTTTTTTTTTCTTCAGTGATGGAAACAACAGACACATTTATGTCATTCTTTTGTTTTTGGCGAATGCTAATACATATTTTTTGTAATTAACCCAAGAAATGTTTTAATGTACTATTTTTTGTACAAAATATTAGTTTAATTCTGTATTATTAGTATCAAATCCACGTTTCCGCTAAACAAGGCGGAGCATAGCTGTTGTCAGGGACAACAGAGGGAACTTCCTGTTTCGCCTTTCAAAATATAAACGTTGCTTTGTTGTTATAATACATACAACATTGAAATGCTCTATGGACAAATAGTATAGAAAATATAATTTAAAAAATAACCAGTCCCACATACAAAAGCGACCATAACAGACACAAAGAATACAGAATCCAGTGTTTATATCTTCAGGAAAAACAAAAATCTAATTTTTAACTTGTAAAAAAACGACATTTATTTGGGTTTATTAAATTGGAGAGTAAAGTATCTAATAGTTCTAAACATTTTCTTAAATTCTCGTTAACCTCTCGTCTCATTAAACCAGCTTGTCTGACGGCTAGTCAATAAATGACCCGGTGTAGTTTCGTTTAGTGTTCACACGTTTCGACTCCTGCTCGTAGTTAAACAGCAGAGGTTGTGCTTCAAAGCTAGTCCCTTCACGGGATTTAAGTCCGTATAAATAATGTTTGGTCAGCACCGCTAAATGTTAGGCACAAATAGCTTCAGTGAGTTCCCTCGACTGTTGTTAGCTAACCTCTGCTAACCCTTAATGTAGCGAGGATACTTAGCTTCAGCTGTCAAATAACATCCACAAAGATACAAAATTAGAAGGACAGTAAGCAGTGGCAGTGAAAATGTTACTTACCACACCAGCTCCATGGTGACCTCTGACAGCGGTCCACAGGAATAACAGTAATATTGTCTGTTAACTTTAACGTTACCCGGATAACACACGTTTGACGAGCAACATTTTTCGTCCTGGTGAAAGTCTGCTGACATTAAGAGCTTTGTGTACATTGCTGCCCCCTAACGGATATCAGGAGACACCGATATCTCATTGTATATTTGATCCTACATATTTCCTTGCAGCTTTGCTTTACTGCTCATTAACAGTTTCCATGCCCATCAATGAAAGAGAAAAATACATATCACTGTGTGTTCCCACCAGCAGCTCCTGACTCTGTAGCTTAAAGCATTTCAGTATTGTCTGCTCAAAAATAACTCTCCTTACTTAGAATGAAGAAGGACCCTTGTCTAGCAACGAGAGGGGGGAAAGAGCATGCTGTATTCTCATTTTGCTATAAGCAGGCAGTTCCCTTAACATGGTAATAATGTCCAAAGAACCTTAGCTGTCCAGTTCTGAGCCCGGTCTCTGAATGGTTTCAGAGACTATCATTAGTTGCTATCTTGGGGTCTGTAAAATCTTATTATATCTGGAGATACAAGTCCCAGCTCTAGTACAGATAATTATAGGGAGACCTATCTGGATCTTTTGCTCATATCCACAGCTGTCTCAGGCATTAACCTTAATGCAACCTACATGCGCCTCTATTCTGGTGAGGTGTATCAAAACTAAAATCTAAGACACCAAAAGTAATGGTTAAAAAGCTTAAAATGTATTATTGCTCTTTCCTAAAATGACAAGGATTGCTTTTTTCCACTGCATTGAACTAATGATAAAACTCTGGCATTTCTAATAGAAACTTTAACAAACATGACGTGATGCAGTCCTGTGAAAAAACTAAGCACACCCTGTGATTCGCCCTTTCCTCCTCTAGCAGCAATAACTAGAAGTAATCATTTTCTGTATGACTTTATCAGTGTCACACATTGTTGTGAAGGAATTTTGGCCAACTCTTTGTTTTTTTTAATGGGGGTTCCTTCAGTTCGTTGATTTGCAGGTATTTGTTTGTTTTGGCTGGGCCATCGGAACACCTCGGCTATTTTCTTTTTCAGCCAGTCTGTTGTTGATTTGCTGCTTTTCTTGGGATCAATGTCCTCTTTCATGACCCAGTTCGGGCCAGATCGAACAGATGGTCTCACATTTGGCTCTAGAATACTTTGGTATACAGAAGAATTCATGTTCATTTAACTCTTCACAGGCCTGCATAAAATGGTCTTCCTCACATGACGACCATGAGGCACACATGGGAAAAATATTATTTTAAAATATTGCATGTTATTCCACAGTTTTGCAGTTAATGGCGCTTAATCAAAATCTAAAATGTATTACATGGAAAAGTTTGATGAAAAATTTATATTCCTGCAGGGAAATTGAATCATGCATTAATATAATAGACATTTATAGCTTCGAGCAACAGAAAATACATTTCTGTGAAACGATTCCCCCCCATTTCCAACAAGCTTCAGATCTTTCACTTTTTCAATCACCACAGATTAATTTTGATCTGGGTATAGTCCAAATAGCGATAAATATCAAATCTGTACTTTTGCCTTGTTTTTTTATGTGGGGGGGGGGGGGGGGTTTAAACTACTTTTTTTT
>VOQJ01005990.1:1655-18756 GCA_015052665.1 Apistogramma diplotaenia
GGGGGGGGGGGGGGGGGGGGGGGGGGGGGGGGGGGGGGGTTTAAATCAGTGAGTGTATAATTTTTACAGCATATCTAGTGCATACACTCAGTTAAGATACAATATGTCTGGTTGTTAACCTCTTTATTTCCCTTTATCATAGTTTTGGATCAGCTCCACAAGACAGTCTGCCTGTTTCCATAGTCTAAGAAGGCTATTTTTAGAAGACACGTTATCTAAATAAGTGATGAAAGATGGTGTTTTGATCAGTACAGCAAGTCTACCCAAGCGAAGGAGTCAGCCCTTGTCATTAAGTGAAATATGGGACATAGGATTGCTTGCCAGCTCAGATTAAGAAGGATGCACTTTGGGTAGCTGCATGGTAAAACTTATATATCCTTTGCAGTGATTTTTTTAACAAGATTTTTAGCTGTGCTGCTGTATATGTTCTGTTTTTGATAAGTAATGAATTACTTGTTACTTACTTCTGATGAAATTAAAACAGTTTTCATGTTGTCATGTTGTGCCTTTCTAAGAAAAATCTGGTGAACAGAATAGTGGGACCCCTAAAGAGAGACAGAGAGAAAGACCGTTGCTCATTACAAGTCAGCAAGCTATACTGCAGCACTCTTGAGATTTATACAGAAGATTAGTGCAGCAAAAGGAAAAGGTAAGATGGGGTAAATTGAATTACATAAGTAGTGTTTATGATCCTATTATCTTCACTGAAGCTGTAATATTTGCCTATGACCCGACTAGATTCAGTGTTATAAAACACTGCAACTGTGTGTAATTGTGTGTGTGTGTAGTAGCTACAGCTATGGTTGAGGAGGCAAGAATTCTCTTCACCCAAAGTGCAATTAATTTTCTGGTGCTGATAATAAGGCAGGTCAGGCTGGTGGCATGACAAACAAAAGAACCAAAGGGAACTCAAAAATCAACTAAACCAAAAAAGCTCCAAAGGCTAGGCCCATGGCCAACTTTAAGCCTGCAATGCCACCTGACTTCCCTTCAGGAGCATCAACCCAGGCTTATAAAACTTAAGCTGCACCCCAGAATAAACCACTTATCAATTAACTCACATAGTAGATATTTTTACACCAAGAGCAAAGCAAACACATTCTATTTACCCTAAACACATCCCTTTTTCCCTCAAAAGGCTTGCCCTTTCCAGGCCACAGTCGCAAATAAAAATATGTTCTTAATCTGTTTGCCTGGCTAAATAAAGGTTTACAATTACATTTTTTTAAAAATTACCACTTATGAAACTCTTTTTCCACAAGACCACAAATACACAAGTTTGTTTGCAGTGTTTAGAATACTATTTAATAAGAAAAAGAGTGATAATTCCCCAGCTGCTTTCTTACCCACTTAGTAAGCTCCAAATTGCCCCCTTACTATAAAAAGGTTTGGAATCTTCCACCTCCTGTTTGACAGTCTGGACCTCCAAGATGGTGACAGTACAGTATGGAGCAGCACATTTTGGTAATTGTAATAAATAGTTTTGAATGCATGGACCCAGTGTATCCTTATTTTTATAGTATGAAAGTAATGGCAATGTTAATGCTTGGAAAGGTTACCAAAAATATGTATCTTATTGAACCTAACTAAATTCAAAGCAACCCAATGAAGGAGTGGACCACAGCAGCAATGGCCTCACATTCACAACTAAAGCAACACATATATTTTACCAGCTAGATGTCATAACAATAGTGTGTTGTTGGCCATAACTACATTTAGTCCTGTGGAAGGCACAGGTTACTCCGTGACTGTGTGTAAATGATGAGAGCCATAGGTTGTTTAGCAGGGAAAACACATTGTGCCATCATGCCTGAGAGAAAGACATTACACAGAGCCGGCGGAGAAATATTTTATTTGAAAACATTTTTTCTGTTCAGTGCTTTGACATATCAAACTTTACTCCAGTGTTCAGTTCTTACCTGCATGGTTTCTTTTTTTCTGAATTTATTTGCTGAGTTGTTGAAGCACCATGAATACCTTAACATGCATCATAACTTACCATGATGAATGGTTAAAAAAAAAAAAAAAATTATTGCCACATGCTTCAAACACCCACACTGAAATATCCATTTTCATGCCTATAACTCACCATAAATACCTTGGTTATTACACATTGCACTAGGTTTATATGTGGACATAAAATATAATTTGACAAATGCAGACCTCTGCAGCTCAGCAATTGTTACAACTAATAATAAAGTAATAATATCAGTTTTCCTACTACTCATACAACTACTATCCACCACGTCCCAATCCTGTATGCTGCATATTCATTTGACTAATCTGAGCACTTTATGCTGCATGTATTTTCATGAGTGTTTGTTAATCTGCATTAGCATGCCTCTGTAATCAACCCAGTCTTTGGCATTGCGCTAACAGGGACAGAGTGCTAAGAATAGAGATGCAGAGAACAATAGGGCTGAACTTTGATGGTCAGTAATGACGCGTGAAAGGCGAGCAATCACATGGTTGTCCTGTCTTGTGTAGTCATTACAGTGATGGAAAACTGTGATCTCCTTCTCAGCTGTAACAGCAAAGCCACTCTGTGGTAGGTCCATCTGTTGACTCTGCTCATGTCCGCATGGCAAAGTGCACAAGGCGCTGAGACACAAGATGGCTAGACCATTATGGTCCTTCCTGCTGTGCACTCGAGTTTTTAATATTGTATTAGACAGGTGTATCAACATGCTCTAAAGCTAGAGAGCAGTGTTTCTCACAGAAATAACTGACAAAAAAATAACCATAACCCATTTATTTAAATGAGTGAAACGAATGCTAAGTTCTCGGTCATGCTAAAAATTAGATCACCTGCTCACGTGCGTGAGCTGAACAGTGTCCGAGTACAACCTGAGAATGCTAGAATGTGTGAAACCGTAATGAGACACGTTGTCTTCCCATGATTAATGCATGATGTTTCCCCACTTCCACACTCAACCTCCAGTGTATGTGAGTTTAGCAAAGAGGAGCAGCACCTTTAAAATCAAATAGTGAATAATGTATTGTGGGCTTGTCAAAACTCACTGAAATCCTTACTTTTTCCCATCTTTCCTGCGTCTAACGAATCAACTTTGAGGACAAAATGTTCACTTGCTTCTTAAAATATCCCACCCCACTAACAGGTGTCATGATGAAGAGATAAGTGTTTTTCACTTCACCAATCATGTTTATGTATGAAAAATGTATTATATCACAGAGTATTGTAAAAGGCATTTTACTGTCACTGAATATCAATCATAGCATATGCAGCATAAGCCAAATATTTGATTTTAGTTTTGGTGATAAATTACAAGGAACCCTGTAATGTGCTGCTGGAAGCATGTTGTTGAATTTACCACTTTTATCTACACTCAAAATCTTCTTCTTGCAGCTGCTCCATTTAGGGGTTGCCACAGTGAATCGTCTGTCTTCATCTTCATCTATCCTAGCAGCCTCCTCTGGGCTCCTTCACTACATCCATGAACAAACCATCACAACCTTGCTTCTCTAATTTTGTCTCCATACTGCTCAGTCTGTGCTGTCCTTCGGATATAGTAATTTCTAATCCTGTGCGTTCTGGTCAATCCCAGTGAAAAGCTTAGTATCTTCAACTCTGCCAGCTCTGGCTCAGCCGCTTGTCTTTTTGACACTAAACATACATCATAGCAGGTCTCACCACTGTCTTGTAAACCTCGCTGTTTTTTTTCTGTCAAAAATCCCACCTGGCACTTGTTTCCACCCACACCTCTCTTGTGCACTGTCTGTTGCTTTGAATGGTTGACCCCAGGTATTTAACCTAGCCACCTTCACTACCTCTCATCCTTGCAGCTCTACTGTTGCATCTGTGTCCCTCATTCACACATGTATTGTCTTACTTCTACTGACTTTCATCCCTTTAGTCTTCAGACCATACCTCCACCTCCCCAAGTTCTCTTTCACCTGCCCCCTACTCTCACTACAGATCACAATGTCATCTGCAAACATCATTGTCTACGGAGGCCGCTGTTTGAAATAATTGCTTAAAAAGAGAGCTGATGCAGTGGGTTGGAAGTGTAGGCAGCTGAAGAAAAGGCTAATTGGTTTACATGTCGCTTTTTAAATAGCAGTGACTAAGTTGTAAACATTTCAAACATAGATTTGCATCCTGTCAAAATGACAACCCATTATTAGCCCTGGCCTGTTTGCACTAGAGGCTGCTGTATTTGAGTACACGGTAATGTGATTTTCTGCAGTGCCAATGATAAAGCTAAAATGTGATATTATATCATAGTGTAAAATTTGTTTCTTCCAAATACAGACATGGATAAAAGTTAACTTTGTCCTACTTAAACTGCCCTTGAGATCTGCTGTTAAAGCTTCACTTTTATGATTCAAGATGTGAACTTTCTAATCATTTCAGCCATTTGCCTGCCGCGTTAACAACAATCTGTCGGAAACTGGAGGATTTTTTTTCTCTTGGTCTTACAGTGTGTTTTGTAGTGCTGGGAGTGCACTCCAAATCCCACTCCTATTATGACTGAACCATCGTTAAGATCAGGCATTTTTCTGACTTAAGAAAGGGATTTTCATGCTTTCACTTACTCTGAGCAAACTTATTGCATAGTTATAGTCCTCTTTTGTGCCTCTAAATCCATGCCAGCTTCTACCAAAAACAGCCTTTTATATAAAACTCATGATTATTGACTTCAGTTGTTGAATTCCAACATGATTATTTTTAGTAATAATATTAGAAACAGCACAAATTGTTTTATTGATATTATTTAGACTTTCTCTGTAGATATGATATGCACTGTCCTTTATCATAGTAGGCACATGCACTATTACACTCTGTTTCTCACCTCATGGATCCCAACTGAGAAAGCCATATGTGCAGAACTATTCTAGTATTGTTATTGATGTAGGTTATGAGAACGCAGATGATTATGTTCACTATTCACTATGTGTCTGCCGTATTTTCAGAGTAGTCTCACTCCCAGCTCATCACGTGAAATATTACATATGGAGTGCCTTGGCATCACATTTTATCTCCCTGGTTACTACTTAAGCCTAACTAAATTTTGAGCCTTGAGATTGGAGCTGAGCACTCTCTGTTGATGTCGTTGTTGTTGTTGGTTTTGCAGCGACAGGAAAAATGGAGGTAAAGCCTGTTTGCAGGCTTTTAAACTCAAAATAACAATAGAATGCAGTGATTTGCAAATTTAATAAACACATTTACAATAGAACACAGACGAGACTTAGACGGACTGAGGAAAGGTAAAGTAAATGTGGCCCTGTCCCAACTTTATTTGGTGCCATCAAATTCAAAATGAGGTTGTATTTTTCTTAAAACCTACTCTGAAAAAAATATGGGTGTATGAGATTTGCAAATCATTGCATTCTGGCATTAATTTATATTTTACAGAGAATCCCAACTTTTTCAATTAGGTTTATTTTAACCCAAACCATGATCTTTTTTTAAGCCTAAAGAAGTGGTTTTTCTGCCAAAAATCTACCAAATGTGAAAACACGTTAAAAATGAAAATATAATATAAAAGCTTTTTTGTTAGCGTCTATAATGTACTTCTTCACCTGGCAAGATGCTGCTCTGAAGCACTATTCTTCCTTTTAAAAAATATAGTAGCGGCAGGGGATCCTGAACCTTTCTTAGTATTTTGGAATGAGAACGTGTTTACTCTGAAGGCTCCCACATAATACTGGGAGTTTGCTTTGTGATTCTTTCTAACTTCCCCCATTTAATTTTTGTTTTGTTTTGTTTTTTTGCTTCACAGTTATTCCTACAATACTTGACATATAGCTTGCTTTTGGTCACAGTGAATAGAAATATCAAAGGCTTGTCATTACACGTGCAGAGTTTCGGTTTTAATTTATATAGCTTCTCAAGGAGCTTTATATTACAAGATAAAGACCCTACAAAAGTGCAGAAAAACCCCAACAATCAGACAACCCCCATTTAAAGACACCGGGAAGGAAAAATTCCCTTTTTAACAGCAAAATAAAACACTTGCTCAAAGGGTTAGTATCTTTTCAGATTTGTAAAGACATCTTCCCTGTTGTGAACACAGTGTATCACAAAAGTGAGTACACCCTCACATTTCTGTAGATATTTAAGTATATCTTTTAATGGGACAACACTGACAAAATGACACTTTGAAACAATGGAAAGTAGTTTGTGTGCAGCTTACACTGTGTAAATTTATTCTTCCCTCAAAATAACTCAATATACAGTCATTAATGTCTAAACCAGCAGCATCAAAAGTGAGTACACCCCTTAGTGAAAGTTCCTGAAGTGTCAGTATTTTGTGTGCCCACCATTATTTTCCAGAACTGCCTTAACTCTCCTGGGCATGGAGTTTACCAGAGCTTCACAGGTTGCCACTGGAATGCTTTTCCACTCCTCCATGATGACATCATGCACGGCAGATATTTGAGACTTTGCACTTCTCCACCTTCCACTTTAGGATGCTCCAAAGTTGTTCTATTGGGTTTAGGTCTGGAGACATGCTTGGCCAGTCCATCACCTTTACCCTCAGCCTCAGAGGTCTGTTCTGAGTGGACCCTGCTCTTTTAAAACGCTGATCTGTGCTGCAGCTCAGTTTCAGGGTGTTGGCAATTTTCTTGTAGCCTTGGCCATCTTCATGTAGTACAACAATTTGTCTTTTAAGATCCTCAGAGAGTTCTTTGCCATGAGGTGCCATGTTGGAACTTTCAGCGACCAGTATGAGAGTGTGAGAGCTGTACTACAAAACACACCTGCTCCCTATGCACACCTGAGACCTAGTACATTTTGGAGGGAAAATGGCAAGCAGTGCTCAATTTGGACCTTTACAGGTGTAGTCTCTTAGGGGTGTACTCACTTTTGTTGCCGCTGATTTAGATATTAATGGCTGTATATTGAGTTATTTTGAGGGAAGAATAAATTTACACTGTTATATAAACGGCACACAGACTACTTTTCATTGTGTCAATGTGTCATTTTGCCAAAGATATACTTAAATATCTGCAGAAATGTGAGGGTGTGCTCACTTTTGTGCTGCACTGTATCACATAGAACAGTTTGCCACCATTCAAATTTCCACTGTATAGTGACAGTGATCCACAGATGTCTGTTGTCTGTGATTTTTTTAAATTTTATTATTTTTGTGGATAATTGCAGAAAGTTTTAATTAACTTGTATACATGTAACAAAGGCCTTATGGTTTGACAGACTTAGGCTGGTGCATGGTGGTGGGTAGGCAGCATATGTTGAGTAGAACAGTGTGCTGCCTGTCTCTTGTGATTGGTGTCCATGGTGTCTTCCTTTGTCTGTCTGGGCTCTTGTACATTAAGCCCTGCCTCTTTTGTGTGTGTGTGTGTGTGTGTGTGTGTGTGTGTGTGTGTGTGTGTGTGTGTGTGATTGCTTAACTTGGCCATTGTCATCCTCAGCCTTGCCTTTACCTTGCAGTCCTATCACTTCCCTTTAACCTGTAGGCATTAACTGTGTGGAGAGCACGGCACACTGGGGCACAAGACGGACTTCAGCCTGAAGCATAGGCCCAAGCCAGCACAACAGTGTCTTCCTCCACTGCAGCACTGCCAAAATGAGCACACAGTGACGACAAACAACCTCCCAGCCTCATACATCAGCATCACTAATCAAGAGCTGACAATTGCTGCCATCCCTTTAGCATTTGCAGCAGCTAAAGTAACAGCTTTCGGACAGTGGCATAGTAAACGTGTGGTTGGGTGTGTGTAACTTGGCCTGCCAGTCCCTGGGGAGAACCAGCAAAGGAGTTGTGTTACACTGGCTGACAGACCTTATACATGTTTCATCTGCTGCCCTCAGAACAGAAGCCCCCATTGTTATCTAATCTAGCCCTCTTCTCTCCAGCCTGAGTGACTGAGTTCACTGCTACAAGACCGCTCTTCTAAATCAGTCGGCTGGCCAGTGAACTACACAAACACCAAGGGCTGAGGAGCAGCAGAAGGACTTGGTTAAGCCGAAGATATCTGCTGTCAGGATATATCTCCCAGTCTTATAATCCATAGGCTGGCATGCAGAAAGATAAGATAAGATTAAGATAAACAAGAGAATTGAAGGGACTATGGAAGAGCCACCAAGGATTGTCAAGGATCTAAGTTGTGCCTCATTTGTTCAGCACTGATCTTTTCTACCCTTCAAGCTACAGAATTGCAAGACCTGTAATACTTGAGCATTATAGCGCAAAAAGAAGTGCTTAAGGGCTAGTATTTGCAAGAGAGCTAGGAAAGAGCCATGACCGATACTCTTAGACCTCCTTCACTCCAGGTGAGTGTGCCAAAAGATGCTCCAGCGTACTCAGATGGAGGAAGCAATGCTGTGTCAGATGGCTCTGTGCGGTCCAGCTCTTCGACCCCAACTCTCCGCCGAAAACGCTTCAAAATGCGCCGGATGAGAAACGTGCCCAGTGAAAGGGAGATCGAAAGAGGGCGACCAACAAATTGTCATCTTACAGCCAGATCCCGCTCCAGCTCCAAGGAGTACCTTCAGTTGCCTTCCATTGAGATCACGCCATCGAGCGATGAAGATGCCACTTCTTCCTGGTCGAGATGCTCCACGCCAAGTGCGTCTCCTCGGCGCAAGCGTTTCCTGTTAAGGAAGTGGCTGAAGGTCAGAGAGAAGAAGGAGCAAGGCAGTGAGAGCAGGTTTGTATGGGCCCTTTCTACTCACCTGACCCCTTTACCCCCTTCTTCCTACATCTTCCCTAATATGTCCATGATACTTCAAAGCTCCTGCTACCTGCATTAATGTTGTATCTCTAACGAGTTCAGTTGTTGGCGTGGTATTTTTCAGTGACTGAACATTTAGATCTCTGTTTAGCATGAGGTTTGCCTGTATAACAGCATGGTGCAGCAAGACAACTTTAGTCTTATGTACTGATTGCTAAAATATTAATTTACAATCTTCCCTGAAAGAAAACATGAGTAGCGTCACCAGAGTGTAGACCACTTCCTGCAGGTTGCTCAAATTGACAGGCTACACCTCCTTGTGTGCAAGAGTATGTAACTTAGCATGCATAGTAAATGTTCTGTTAAGTTATTTACTCATAATTTAAAAGGTTTATCTGATTATAGTCTTGAGGAAAGATCTAAAGGTCTACATAATCAATAAATTTCCTCAGTTTGAAGCCACGAGTGTGCAAAGCCTGGTATCTCACATAAAGTCATTAATAGTGTCGCAAGAGGAAATGTAATAGTCAAGTAATGTTCAGCGGTCGATGCGTATTATGCAGTTTCGCACAGAAAATATGTAAGATGACATTCAGTCGAGCCTAGTGATAACAGATGACTAATGTGGCTATTGGGTAATTGCTATTAGTTAAATTAATGTGTGCCAGGTTCAGATTTATGATAAGTGTGTAATAGCTCAGAATAACTGTTATTTAGAGGGGAGCCTTATTGACCTCATAAAATTCCTCAAAGTGTTGTTTGGGGGTTGTGAGTCAACTTCAGCAGCTTACAGAGGAGGGAGCTGCGTGCCTGCCTGTCTGCAGCTGTGCTGTGTGAAAATGTGTCAGCTGAAAGAGCCAAAGACTGCACTGTTGGTATTGATTCTGTTCAAAATGTTTATCGAAGTGTCATTTTCAGTATTTCATTTTCTATTAGTGTCTGATTATTTGATTTTTTTAAATTAAACTCCAACTAAAACATTAAAAAAAATTGTGCATATGAATGTTTGGATTCTGATTCAGAGTAAGTTTGAGCAGGAAACATTGCTATCCTTTTGAGATGTAAATATTTTGAACTTCCCTATACTTTTCTGAGCTGTGAGCAGAGGTCGCAAAAGTACAGACATTCTTTACTCAAGTAGAAATACACATACTCAAAAGTCAACTTCACTTTGGAATGATGATGCTCTGCAAAAACACTTATTTTTACTGTCACAGCCATAACTCAGGAAAAGAAGGGGAGACTGTGACTGTGTTTTAATCAAACACTGAATTAGTGACATTTGTCTTTGTTTGCCAGCTAAGATTTCACTGCTTGTGTTATAAAGGCCTGATCTGAGGTGAAATTAAACTGCCTGTTTGGCGAATGAAATTGTTGTTCTTCTAATACAAAGTATGCAAGGTGGTTAATAATAATAATAATATCTATTCTCCTTGTGTTTTGTTCCCTGTCTTTGCTGTATTTTCAAAGACCACTTATCACTGGTAACAGATGGCAGACAGGAATAGGTTCATTCCTCATTCTTCACTACATCAATGTGCGACAGTATCTATCTCTGAATCGAAGGCTCTCTCCAGAGGTGCATAACTACCACCGCATCCTTGAGTGTGAAATACAGTCATTATCAGGCACATCTTGATAGAAGCTCTACTTCTTTCTGAGGTGTAATCTGAACGCTTGTTAAAAGCGTTCAGCTTAATGATGTACTGTGGCATAAAGCTGATAAGGCTCCTCAGTGTTCTCCATTGTACAACTATATCCATTACTGTATGTGTTGAAAAAAATGGCTTAGGACTGCGTGAGAGTGTTATAAATAATTGAAATCTTAATGTTTGTCTTTATTATTGCTGAAGCAGAATAGGCAGGTTGTAAACTTGGAAGACAGTTTGTTCTGTTCTGAACATTGTGTTCTCACATCGCTAATATGTAATAGAATATCCAGTCTCTGCTGATGCCTTTGTTAAGCCCAAAAGCTGTTTTCCCATATTTATTATTGAGGTTTATAGCTCAAGAGTTGTCTGTCATGTTGGATGTGATGCAACCACCAGTTGCTGGGGAAAAATGTTTATTTACCGATGGGTTGGTCGTTTCCAGCTGAAGTAAAACCTCAAAAAGTGCAGCATACTGTAAGTCAGAAATGGAGATGTTTTACCTTCAAAGTAAAAGTTGCACTATTTGAAACATGTTGGCTGCAGATATTCTGACTTCTACTTCATAACATTCATAAAAATATCCATCAAATACATTATTTGAAGAATTGCCAAGAAGAATATAAAAATTAATTATAATGAATCCTTAACTTTTCGTTAAGCAAATCAAACGTCCAATAATATTTAGGTTCCACTGAGCCTTGTGTTACTATATCAGCGTGTTAAATAAGATGTGAAACATGGTAAACATTTTCTGTTAATCACCGGCATGTCAACATTGTTATTGTGCTGTTTTAGCCAGCTGTTATCAGCATGTAGCTCGATCCACCACTGCGGCCTGCAATTAGCAATGCAACTTGTTTTCCTCTTACTTTGAGGGGTTTAAGTGCAGTGTAAGAAACTGCCTTTTTAAACAAATAAAAATAACTCTACAGTTAGTTTTTATTTGTCATAATCCAATCAGCTTTTAAAGCTTATGGGGTAGCTGGTTAGTTTCATGTAAATGAGAAGCAATTTATCACCACGTTATTACATTTTGGAGCTTCTGTAATCAAGATAAAAGTAGCACCAAAAGCCTAGGGATGAAATATGAGAAATATAACACACATGAGTTATGCCTTTTCAAAGACTTTTGTCGGGCAGTGCATTTCTTTGAATGACAACATGGTGCAAACGTGGTAGTAGATTTAATTGCCTGTTAATGTTGCGCACTGGAAAATGTGTACACTGGTTTTGTGACCAGTTGGTATACTAATGTGGCAGAGCTTTTGATGTTGTCACCTAAGGCATTTTTTTCAGGTTTAAAAAAAAAAAAATGCAGAAAACTGAACCAAATATTGCAAATATGATGACAACAGATGTTTGTGGGTTTCTAAATCTAAATATCTTCTGTTCTGGAAGTGTTTGGAAATATTGTAAGTACTCAAGAATGCTTTTTGAGATCTAATGGTAAATTTTGCCCTTAGTGTGGCGTATCAGCACTGCTACATTGTCTTTTATATATGAGATGACAGTAGAACTGGTTATTTGTGAATGATGTCCACTCAACAATGTGTACACTGGCTTTGTGACTCGAAACCTGATTTAATTTCCCAGTTAATTTACAACCTTGGCAGAACTTTTATAGATAACCAGATGATTGTTACCTCATAAAG
Source organism: Apistogramma diplotaenia (assembly GCA_015052665.1). Lineage (NCBI taxonomy): Eukaryota > Metazoa > Chordata > Actinopteri > Cichliformes > Cichlidae > Apistogramma > Apistogramma diplotaenia. The sequence continues at coordinate 13,621 of VOQJ01005990.1, forward strand.
CAGACATGTTAAACTCGCGGCCCATTATTGAGTACTTACAGTATTGAGTACTTACAGTATTTGTATGTAGGGAAGACCAAGTTAACATTCACACAGCACCAGATCACTTTATGACAGGCATGTCAAACTCACGGGCCGCTTCCGGCCACGCCCCCTACTTCCGGCCAACCATTGGAGTTAAAAATATGGTACAAATAGGCCCTTTAAGTTACTTTTTTGACATTCCACTTTCTCCTCCAGTTAAGAGGGTAGAGCGGAATGTCAAAAAATTTACTTAAAGGGCCTATTTGTACCATATTTTTAACGCCAATTCTCGACCGGAAGTAGGGGGCGTGACCGGAAGCGGCCCGCGAGTTTGACATGCCTGTCCTAAAGTGATCTGGTACTGTGTGAATGTTAACTTGGCCTTCCCTACATACAAATACTGTAAGTACTCAATAATATTTTATTGATATGTAGGTAAGATGTTTTGTGTGTAGTGCGGTGCATCAGCACTGCTAAGATGTCTTGCATTTGTAAAAGATTTACTGACAGAGAGTGCTACTGGTCCCTTTGAGTCTGACTGCTTTGGGGCTGATCTAGAATTCTTTAAAGAATGGATTCTTTGTTCTACAACTTAAGCTCTTCATCGCTGACCTGGAAGGTGATTCAGTTTTCCCTTCATCCGACTGCATTAAAGATTTAAATGGTTTGTGATGAAGGCTAAAATCACGACGCAGTTTCAGCATTTAATTGTGAACTTAATCTCCTCTCAGCAACTCATTCTTTGTCCAGCTCGAGAGTTCTTATCATCTGTCACCATATTGACATGTGATACTGTCATCTTAATCTTGTCATTCTAATCTTACTCATGTCTTGTATTCTATGAAACATTGTGTGCACGCTTTAAGTGTGTGTCTCTGTGTGTCTAAGATAGCTATTTCAAAGAACAGAAGAATCTCACAAGACACAGTGGAATCTGCTGCTTTGCTGCCTGATAAGAGTGGAACAGTTTTCAGAATGTGCTATATACAGTATATATATATTATTTATTTATTTTAACCTGGTTTTACTCCTTCCACTTGGTCTAAGCATAAATATTTCAACCTTTCATAAAGCTGCAGAGGAATACAAAAAAAAACAATGTTTGAAGTCTGCTGCTCTTCAATTGGTTTCACTGCAGTGGAAGAAACATGACGATGATGATTGTGCTTTTACTGTCATTATTTCAACAAGTACTGTACCATTATGTTCCTCAGAGGTAATTTGAGTAGTTTAATGAAGATTATCTTAAAATCATCTTCAAAAGACATAACAGTAAACATTTTAAGCGAGTTTGAGTACTCATATGCAGTTTACAGAGGTTTTGGCCTTGTAGCTTGTGGGGGCCGTGGCTCGTTCACGTTCGTTTGAAAGTCCAGGTGATTTCAAAGCTTTGCAAACACTCTGACTTGGGGAACCTTTAAACAGCTGCCTGTCATCTATAGTCACATGTTTTGGTTTGTGAAAATACTGTTGAGATGACAGCAGACCAAAGCCAGTAGAACTGCTGATAAGAATCATCCATCCTCATTTCCTCGGCCACTCCCAGTGCGGAAACTCTGTGTGTGCTGCTGCAGCATAAGAGAGTTAGTGGCTTAACAAGATCTGGAAGTTTAAATATTGCTTCTCATTAAGCAGAAGAAAGAAGATAGCAAAGTCTTGTCAGGTAGGCAGCTCTACGGTTCATAATGTGATTTAAAAATCGTAGTTAACAAGAACACTGGGGGACAAGTTGACTTCTGGAAAATACAGATACAGAGAGAGAACTCTTTGTACATGTCAAGCAGGATTGTTAGAAGAGCAAATCCTTTCGCCTTGAGGCAACTGTTGTTATGATTTGGTGATATATAAATTAAACTGAACTGGACTGATTTGATTCGAATTGAATTTTTAACAGTTTGACTGCATAAGGCCTTTACGAAAACGTGGTGATGCACATCTGCTGTGTTGCAACACCTACAAAAATACCTGAAAAATATCATCTAGACAAGTGTGATGAATAGAGTCAAGTCTGGGACAGTGATGAGATTAAAATTGAACTTTGTAGCCGGAGTGAACAGAGCAGGCTAGAAAGGTTTGAAAGGAGGATAAGAAGTGTAAGCCGAGGATTTGTCAGGACTTTCTTCAGACAAGAACACTGAAGGAAGTCACAGAAGTAGAATCCTTTTTGGTGGAGTGCATTAAAATCCCCCCCAGACAAGAAGTGAAAGAATTTCGCTGGCTATAAAATGTGTTTACAAACTGAGTTACTCACCAGATGGCCTGTTATTAAGTACTGACCATGCAGGGTGCTCAAGTATTTGCAACTGGGCATTTTTCCGTTTTTATTATATTGAAACTGTTAAAAATGTGGAGGAAGTAAATAAAATATTAAATAAAAAGTCATTTTGAAGAAATGTAAAAACTTTATAACCTGCTGTACTGTATGTACACCAGTCACTGCTTCATTTCAAAGATAAAGAAATGCATTATGATATATAAATGTGGATTAAGCTTGGAATATTGGTTTAAAAAGAGAAAGAAAGAGAGGAAGAGAAAGAAAATTATAATAAATGGTGACATATTTATCATTGCAAACACTCTCAACATTGTCACACTTGATTAGAGTGCTTACAGGACGTCTTAGCCTTGGGTGAGACGCTTGCAAACACACTGTCTCCTGATACAGTGGAGGAGGGAAGAAAGAAACAAGGCAACATTATATGGAATTTCAATTTCTTTTGAGTGGCATGATCCATGAGCTTTTATTTTATACAAGCAGCATCCTTACAGATAAAGCTAATTTATTTATTGTTTTTGCTGTTTGTTTTTAAACAAAACACAGTTGTGAGGAAAGCAGTGTTATGATGCAGTTTGTGTTGTCTGTAATACTGTAATACATAATGTAATTATGATACATATTAGTAGTAGTAGTAGAGTAGTACCAGTTGTAATAGTAGTCGTTGTAGTAGTATTGTTTTTATATATATATAATATGCAATATACTATGCAGACCACTGAAGTAACTGAAAACTTGGAAAAGTATTTTCAAAGTGCATCAACAGTTTACCAAAATAATCTCAGCCTCCCAAAATCTGCATTTTTCATACATTCCAGCATCTCCTCCAGGCTTGGACAGCTCATAGCTGCTTTAGGAAATAGGTCAAGGCATCCTGCAGAGTTAAGAGTGTGAATTAATGAAGACCTTTTTTCCCAACAGTCTGGCTTTATTCTTAAATGTCAAAGCGTGGATGAGAATAACTGCAGAATCTTACAATAGGGAAACCGTGCTCAGGAGAAAAAAACAATCTGTGGTGTTAATTAAATACCATGGAAAACACTTGGTTATATTCACAATGAAAGAACTATAAACTATAAATATTCACTAAATATTCATTCAAGTTTTTTTGTGAATGAATGTTTTTCTCAATATATATTTAGACATCTGTAACCCTCTTGCAGATCAGAAATCTTAGTGTTTGCATAGCCCATGTCATATATCGCCCTCTGGTGGGGGATATATGACATTGGCTAGTGTGCATGAATATGTGCATGAGCAAACCCCTAAAAAATGCTGCTGACAAATTTTGCATGCTGGCAGTATGAGAGTTGAAATTTATCTTTGACATTTACTTTGCAGCATGTTTGACAGCTGATGACAGGCCCAGTAGTAACATATTTTAAAAAAGGCAATATATTTTTGCTGAGTTCATAACAGATGGAAAAGTTGCAAATTAATATAATACCAGTAAATAAGTTTATGCTTGTAGGCTTTATTTGTATAAAAATATATATAGCACTTTTGTTCTCTTTTTTCTTGCATATATAAATACATTTATATAACTTCTGTATCTTAATTAAATTCGAGTTTGTTCAAATTGTGCTATACTGACTGTCCACGTGATTTCCTTACAGCAGCCAGCAAAGCAGCCAGCAAAGCAGCCAGCAAAGCAGCCTGCAGAGTAGCCATGAAGATGAAGGCACTCGCTTCTTGACTCCATTAATCCGAGAGGAGAGGTAAGCACCATGTGTGTAACTGCTGTACGTGTTTGTCTGAGACTCTCTTTATGCCAATGAAGGACAACTTTGAACAAACAAAATCAAAGCAGTGATTTGATTAAAAATACACAAATAAATAATAATAAGAAAGTTAAATCCAGGAAGTTGTAGTATGTATATATATATATATATATAATGATAGATCGATCGATCATGCACTATGTTTTATGTATGAACCCAATACAGTCAAACTTTCAGTCTGTCTGCTCATTGCATATATTCTCCAGCAGAGGGCAGTCTTCAGTCTATGCGCGTGGTGACGCAAAGGGATTGGATTTGGCTTTACATTTAGATATCATTTTTATAAAAATGTTAATTCAAACCTTCATTCAAAATAATTTTTTTTAACCATAGGGCTCCCATTCTGTGAAAATGGATTTAAATGAAGCTTTTGAACTATCCATAAACTTGTAAATGCCACATTGATTTTGCTTCTGGTGTGACATTTATGAGAATTGCAAAAATGGCATCAAGGGCATTTTTTTACTGGTGTCCTACCCTCTCACCAATCATCAACTTCTCCTACAGCAATTATAGTTTCTGCATCTGCAGAGCTCAGCTTGAGTTGAGAGATTAGCTCTTTATCACCTTGGGAAAGACAGTTTTCATTATCTTTTTTCCATGCATGTTTGCTGTATTGGCCGGTGATGTGATTCCCAGTTTTTATGGAATTTTTGTAAAGAACTAGTAAAGCAGTACAGAGACTTTGGGATTGAACTCTTGACTGCAGTACTCACACTTGCATACTAATAAAATAAGAACCTTGGTAATAAATACAGTTTTCCTATTCTCAGAAGATTTGAGGAAAAGCACAGTGGTTTCTGTTCATTCCCTGTCCCTTCATATTTGATTGCTAGCAATGTTTGATGTTCAGTATCTGTTCATCTGCTATAATAATTAGATAAACAAATGATTTTGACTATATATATATATATATATATATATATATATATATATATATATATATATATATATATATATATATATATATATACATATAAAATGTGTATATATATTATTAAAAAAATTTACTTTACATATCCATGGGTAACCTACAGTACTGCAGTACTTTCGGCC